>VXBB01016597.1:0-103721 GCA_013399915.1 Illadopsis cleaveri
GGAGGGCAGGCTGATGTCCACCTGGGGTGCTTTGATGTGCGATGGTGTAATTTCTGTAATTTCATCTTTTGGTTTTTTACTGAATTCTGTTTTCTGTATTTCAGTATCAATTTTTGAAATCAATATTTTTCCTGTGTTGTTCCCTTTTTTAATTCCCATTGGGGGTGTTTTCATTGCTTTTTTCAGACTTGGCAACTGACCTTTTGCATTTTGTTTTATGTCGTTTTGATCTGTTTTTCCTTTGGATATCAGTATTTGCATTTCATCACTTGGAACTGTTATTTCTCCTGTTGGTCCACTTTCCTGAAGTCCTCCCACGTTTTCTAGGGCTTGCACTTTTAATTCTCTTTCATTTATCTGTGCTTCAAGTTGGGTCCTTTCTTCCTTTGTAGTTGACCAGGTAAATGTCGGGAATTTTAACTTTGGCAGTCTGAATTTGCTTTCTTTCCCCTCCATATCTTTTTCTCCTGTCTTCATTCCATCTTCTATGTTTGATGCTTTTTCATTTGTGGGCATACCGTTTTCCTCTATTCCTTCCTTTTTTACCCTATCTTCTGTGTCCTCTCTGCTTTCTTCTCTTGTTATTTTCGTGTCAGTTCTAGGTGTTTTGGCCACTTTGAATGATGGCATTTGTATTTTCCAAGTAGATGCTTCTGATTCTGCATCTGGCATAAGAGTTTTCATATTGAAATTCCTTGTGTCCTCTGAAGTCATATCACCTCCCTCTTTGATGGTGTCTGTCTCTTTTCTAGTAGTCATTGAAATTTCATAATTTATTTTCTCAATATTTAGTATTTGTGTGTCTTCTTCTGCTTGTTTTTCTCCTGTTTCCAGTGTGCCAGATGTCTTTAATTCTGCTTTAGCAGTGCCTATTTCTAGGCCTTTTACCTGTACCAATCCCTTAGCTGTGTGACCCATCAAGTCTATGTTAATTCCACTTTCTCTGTCTTTTTTATCTGCTGTTCCTTTCTGTTTCTTTTTTCGGGATTTTGTTGAGGGTTGTGGTGATTTTTTAGTTGGGCTTACTTTCAGATCAGCTGTTTCTAAACTGGACTTTGGTATCTCTGTTGTTATGTCTGGTACTTCATGTACACTAAATTTTGATGTTGCTTCCTTGTCCTTTTTAATGCTTATTTCAACTTCAGGGCATTGTTTTACAGGAGATGGAATGCCATTTTTCATCTCTTTTAAGTCTTTTGTTAAAGTTTCATGTCCCTCCCCTGTTTTCATTTCATAACCAGGGGATGTGGTATATTCAACAGTTAAGATTTCAGGATTTTCCAGGCTTATATCATCTGCATGTATTTTTTCTCTTTCAGAGATCAGTGTAGTTTTTATTTCTTTTTTTTGCTTCTCTTGTGGTTCTGGTTTGGATCTGTGCATTCTGAATCCAATGCTAGGGAACTTCAGCTTCCTTTGGCTTCCTTTTTTCTCTTTGGTATGGACTTCTTGTGGATATTGAGACTCTGTATCCGTGCTTGTAGGGGAAATATCCTGTATAGCAGGCTCATATGCATCTGATGTACTATGAGATCTTCTGTGCCTTAATATCTTTTTATTTTTAATTGATTGAAATTTTGGCCATGATAATCTATCTTTTTTAGGTCTCTTACTTCTTCCTACCCTTTGGCTTACAATTAATGTTTCCCTGTCTTCTTCTGAAATGGCTTTTCCTGAAACATGCAGTGTTTCTTCAGGAATGCTCTCACTGAGTTCTTTTTCCTAAAAGAACAAATAGTAGATTAGAAGTAGAAGATTAGAAGTAACCTAAATATAGGTGCAATGGAAAAAAAAATACTATAAAATATGTAGAAAAATATTCTTTTTATTACTAGTATCTACTTGTTTTAAGTAGATTATGTAAGATTGTATAAATATGCAATGTCAGACAGAAATTACATACAAAAACCACACTATCACATATGAATTTCTGAAGATTTTGATTCCTTGCAAAACACTGGAGTAAACAGAGGTTTCTAGATATAAATCTATCTATATACGTACAAATATTTGTTATATATAGTATTTATATATGTATATGACCAAAAGTTTTTTTAGGTTGATGCACACTTATGCAGAGATCATAGGTCTATTAAAATATCAGTGGTTAGATGCATTTTTTTTAATACATAATCTTACAGAGCAGCTTTGGATAAAAATGTTTACTGAAATTTTATATTTTTGAACATACTGAATGTAAGTATTACAGAGATTACCCAAGTCTGTTCCATCAGTGGACAACTAACAGTAAAAAAATGCTGATTCACTAAAGAATGTTTTTCATACCCTAACACAAGATTGTGGATTAATGTAAAATCTGTAGTTTCACTCAAGATATTTAAAAATATTTGGAAATATTGTGTGGGATTTTTTTTAAATCATGAATATTCATGCTAATAACTTTAAACATATGCCTAAGTCTTAAGAAGACACAAGTGTGTGTTTGCTGATCTATTTCTACACCCCATATTACTCTATTATGTTACCCAAACTTTGTATGATAATCAGATATCTACCTGGCCTATCCTTTCCTTTTTGTGCTGGGCTGCAGAGTGTTCTAGATCTTCTTGCACAGCAATTTTTCTTTTGAGGCTGAATTGGACTCTGTATGGCTCAGAATACTGGAGAATCTTGAGTGCATCTTCGTATTTGATATTATCGAAAAATATTGTAGCACTTAGAAGCTGATCACCTGGAAGTAGAATAATGCATCATTTTAATTACTTTGTGTTTTCTTACATTTTTTTCAATTTATTTTTTAATTTTAGTTCTGCATATACTACTTTCTACGTGTCTTTTCACTGTTCCAGTGAAAACTGATTTTTTATGGTATACAAAAAAAAAAATCACATTTCATTATTGTTCAAGCAAGTGGTCTTAGAAATTATTAATATGGACAGGTTAAGCTCACAGATAACATTATCTGGCTTGAAATCTACTATTTCTGATACCTAAAGAGATGGCAGATCGCACAGCTACCAATCTCATTATTTAAAGATACAGAATAAAATCAAAACAAAATAAAAAGTTCAGACTGTACCTTCTTTAAGACTAAATATTTTTGAAGCAGGAGATTCCTTAAGTACTTTTTTAATAAATATTCCTTCATTTCCTCCACCTTTCACACTAAAACCACTAGCACCAGCTTCCACTTCTGTTTTCAGAGTCACTTCCATCGTCTCCTAGAGACAGAAAAATATGCAAATTTATCATTTTTATTCATTTATATTAAAGGGTTCCAAGTTGTTCTACAATAAAGAATTTAGTCTCCTCAGGTATATTTTCAATATCTGAAGAAAGATTATACAAAAGAGAGAGTACACTTACTCAGTGTGGTTTTGATTCTGTTCTAAATTAGAATTAAGCACATGTGTTAGGGTTATGTTGGATCAGGGCCATAGGGAAAATAGGTTATAATTTTAAAATGTGAAACATATGGAAACTTTTAGGGCTGAAAAATTGTATTTTCTGTGAAGATGTTAACTACTTGAATTAAAGTCAATGGACCAGAAAAGTCAGAGTAAGAGCTAATGCTGTACTGCAGTCAAATCAGAGACAGTTAAAGAAAGAATTCTAAAAAGAATTATAGAAGAACCCCAAATAGGACAAGTAAATGTTCATGCCTGTGCCACAGCTCAGTCATTCATGAAGCTCCTGGTCAAAACAAGCCCAAAGTCTTTGCCCATTTGTCTTTCCTTCTGTCCACCCATTCATGTCTTTGTGTAATAACAAGCTTCACTATTTACAAGGCTCATAACTAAAATTATGGAGTGCTTTTAAGACTGACCTGTGGATGACTCTGTTTTGATTTGTCTGTAGAATGTTTTTTGTTTTCTTCTTGAAGCTGAAAAGTAATTTTTAATTATTTAATGTTCAGAAGTCATGGTGCTATTAAGTACAACAAAAGTCAGTTAAAATTCCTAGTTTAGAGTAAGAACTGAGGATGGCTTTAATGGCAACAGAGCAGAATCAGGATCAAGTACAATGTACAACAGGAATGATTTAACTACACTATTCCCAGTAGTAACTTGGATGCCAAGGCCTCTCTCCATTGTACCAAAATTTGCATTAAATGCATGTTAGAGACCAAATGTCTTGATACTGGAAGGTTTTCAGTGTTCTAATGTAGCACGTTGTTCATGCTTTCAATTTTGTAAACATACTTTTTTTTCACTTATTCAACTTCAGCATGAATTTCGAACTGTTGCCTACTTAACACGGCTGTAGTAATTAAATCTCTACCTTTAAATAACCAAGAGGTACAGGTAATTTTGAAAGACTTATTAGTTAGGTTCAAGCCAATTAAGTATTCTAACAGGAAAAACACTGTAATTTCTTTATGCTTTCTGCCTTGTATCTTTCACAAGTCAAATGAATTTGAATTCATTTGAATTAAGTTAAATGCATTTTCTCGCCAAGAAACAAGAGCATGGTCAGCAAGTCCAGCACAAAATAAAACCATCAATGAACACAGATGCAATTTTGGTGGGGACAGGAAGACAATATGGCTGCAAAATGTCCCATTCTATGACATGCGACTTTCTGCTACTTGTGGAAGCTAAAGCCTCTTGAATCAACTTGATAATGCCATGCCTACATGAAAATTCAATGTCTTGCCTTTAAATAGTCTTCTTCTATGGGATACTCATAAACTGGAGAGGATCCCTGTGGCCTTGGACGAATGTCTTCTACTGCCACTTCATTAACCTGTGGGAAAGACATGAGTGGTAAAGAAACATCCACCATTAAACAGTGACTCATTTTTTAAGGAGTGTTTCTCTAGTTATGCATAGTGTCCTTGTGAGTAAATATCTTTCATTAGTGATGGTGAATAAAAAATAACCAATAACTCTTTTTTTAGGTAAAGAACAAACACAGTTCTCATGTTAAAGCACTCAAAACCACAAGGGACAGAGTTCTGAGAGACAAAAACCAGTGGTATGCTTATTTTGATTTTCTTTATGTATTGCATGCATCTACAGACTGAACAGACTGAAAACAGATCAATTAGTAATAACTTAAAAAGTTTAAAAAAACCCAAAACAACCCTTTCTTACTCTATTTGCACACCTAAACTTCACATCCAATGGCTTTAAACTTTATTGCTTTCTATAAGCAAGCAAACCATGGAAAAGTCCCAGCAGGAATTTCTGCTGACAAGCACTTGGCATTCTTCCTTCTGCAGTCAGACAATAGGGAACCTAAACTGTCTAAATCTTTAAAGAAAATTTACTGTAGTTAACAGCCATGTAATAGTTTGCTAAGTCTTGGTAGTAAACTTATGCCAATGAACCATGGCAAAGAGCAGATGCCTTTACACTGGAACATCTTTCTGAGCTGGCAGGGCAATCCCAAGCTGAAATACAACACTTTTATTGGGAAGGAAAATCACCAACAAAATATTTAAGATCCCATTTTGCCAAACTGTCATCACAGAAAAATTCAACTCTAAAAAACTCACAGAATCTTCATCCTCTGCATCTGCATCGGCATCAGCATCTCCCGGGGGCTCAGCCGGTCTCAGCTGTCGTCCAGAACCTGAAAGCAGCACACAGGTTGTTGGTGCCTGCAGGATCCACACAGAGCACAGAGCAGTCAGCCAGCAAGCTGAAACCCTCTGGAGCAGCACGGCAAGGGATGTGCACAGGCCAGTGGAAAGGCCTGCCTTAATTTAGATTCCGAGCATCACAGAATGGTTTGGGTTGGAAGGGACCTTAAAGATCATCTAGTTCTCCCTGCTAGCCATGGGCAGGGGTTATAATCTGGCTAACTTCTAGTACTAAATTTTCTCCAATCTGGGGATTTTTCTCCTTCACAAAAGCTTTTACATTTCTGGATATTTCTGTATCTTTGGAAAAAGAACAGAAGTGACCATCTGCTGACCCTAGTGTCTTGCACCAGCCCCCACCTTTCCAAAAGGACTGAGTGTAGCCCTACAATGAAGGTTTGGAGGGACTGGAGACAGAAAAAGGGAAAAAGGGAAAAGGGAAAGGAGAAAAAAAAAATCCCTTCAGAAAAAGAGAAGGAGAGTTATACAAAGGGAATCTGAAATACTTTTCCCTGAGCTGTTTTATTCTTTAAAACATCAGAATCAGTAATTCACAGTTTGCTAATTCACAATAAATTGATTGAAATTCTGCATATTGAAACTCTTCCTTGCTTCTGACAAAGGTCTTAAGAACAGGAGAGTAAACATCATGAGCCTTGATAGGCATAAAGACTGTTTTCTTAGTTTTTAAAAGTATTGAGGGCGGACAGACATGAGGTGAAGGCGATGGGCGGTCTGAAAGTGTGATTTCTCTTGAAATGCTTTAAATTGGGCACCAAAGAAAGAAAACAGCATGAAATAGAACATGTTTTCAGAGATCCAGGTTTAGCCAGTAGAGGACAGTGTGGCTGAAGTACATATTCCCTAACGCACCAGCTATTCACATGCACAAATCCTTGTCCCAATAACCATGTCTCTTTCCTGTCTCCATGCTTGTTTTTTTCCAAGCCATCAGGCTGTCTAGCTCCCCAACACTCAGTTCTGCAACTGCCATTACTATACATAGTTTTGGCTCTCCTAAACAGATCCTCTGGCTTAAAAATATGCTCAGAAACCAGAGAAAACAATTGACAAGAAGAACTGTGCAACTCATTGTCTGTTTTAAATGGAGAATCCTTGGGCTGGAACACAAGATTTCTGGATGTTCCACGCTGTGTGTGCAGACAAGATGGCACGACTTAGTCATGTCTGCAAACACTGACACATGTTGCCAAGCTCTTGTTAGAGTGGCTGGGATTTTGTTGCTCATTCCTCATAGTTTTCTGATCTCCTACATTTACTTTTTCCTTGATTTTTTGAAGATGAAATTATATAGTACAGGCAAAGTTTTGAAAGAGTTATGCCCCAGTGATCAGTGATGGACCACTTTGTTAAGATGAATGGAAATAATGTGCTTCCAGTGGGAATATCCCTTAACAGTCTCTGGATCAAGCTTCCAAACTTGATAAAATAGAAGGCAACCCACATTAGCCATATGTACAGCATCATAATCAGCTCTCCTGCAGTATTCCAGCTCCAGGTAATTAGAATCAAACCAGAACACATCAGGGCTGCCAGACCATTCCTCCTTTAACCTTCACAGCACTACTGCTGACACCTACAATAGACAATTTTAGGAAATTCTAGAAAATGGTCTTAATTCACATTTTAACTCAGAGTAAAGATCTGCTTGAAATTTAGCTTGATTTTTTTTTCAAAAGCTCTAACATATGCAGTCTTCAGGAGCTCAAGAAATTTGAAAAATTAGCATAACCTTTTTAAAAAAATTAGACATAGATTTATGAATCTGATTTTAAGCATTTCTGCTTGAAAATTCTGGAATCCATTCATGAAGCACTTCACCAAATGTATTTTAATAAGCATCATATGAGGAGAAGAGCTGCAGGATTGATGCTTGATTGTTTGATTTGCCTAGTGCTTCTAAAGATTCAGTCGCCAACAATAAATTTTATGGCTGTTACTAAAATTCCAAGAAATAGTAAGGACTTAGTCTTGTGGCATTGCCATATTTTTCACTTGGGAGAATCCCACCCACAAGCCCTGCAGTCCAGTAGAATGACTTAACAGAAAATTGCTTGGATTGCTGGAGTGTTTGCTCTTCAGTGCAGTACTTCAACATTAACTACGGCATTGATCCCTGGTGGCTGCCAATAATTTTCCTACTGGAAAAGAAACAGGAAAGAACCATCTGTGAGACTTCTTAGGCTGGTTCAATGCAGTTTGTCTTGTTTTACTCTGATGTAACTTCTGTGACACTTGAGTTGTCTGGAACTGGAGCAATGCAAGTACGGTTACCTCCCCTAAACTGTGATAGCAGTGCCTTTTCCTAAAAAAATCAACCAACATATATTACTGTCCCCAGGGCTGACAGAGACATGGGTGAGATTGCATAGAGGGGCATCAGACACACAGATGACATTCCCTCCCAAGCTTCACACTGAGGCTTTTCCGTGAACCCTGATTTCCCCAAATTCTGCCTAGGCTGCCCCTCTACGATAGTTAACCCATGTCATAAAAGACTTTGTTGTGCCCTTGATTCTTACTGCAGACTAAGATTTGCTTCTGATTATTTCCTGATTCAGAATACTTTCAAAAGATTTGCTTCTGATTATTTCCTGATTCAGAATACTTTCAAAAGAAATCCATAAAAGAGGGGCATTTCAGTATGTTTTCAGCAAAGCCTTCTTTCTGAGTAGAAAAGCCTTTGCCAATAAACTATGATTTATATGCATGTCATTCTCATGCCCTGAATAGTAGCAATGCCAACATTTTATAGATTTTAACTTTTTTTTTATGGACTCTGGACAATCAATGCTTTGTTCAAAATGTTTTCATAAACAAGATGGAATTTACATCAGTGACTACTTCTAATAGCCACTGGACTGACTTCAGAACAAGGGAATTTTTTGAAAGTAAGCAGTAGGAGTTATATAGGCTGGATCATTTTCATATCATATGACTGAAATGTGTATCTGCTTTTTGAAATGCAATTATTTAACTATTATTTCATCTTTAGCTTAGCAACCCAGATGGACTGTTTGGGCAAAACCATAAGGAAAAAAATAAAAACAGGTAATTTTTTTGGTATTCACATTCAGTGGGCAACAGTATCCAAAATCACATTTGATATAATATAATGAATTCCAAGTATGACAGTGTCATTGAATTTAAATCAAATGTGCTTTAATGTATTGTATAAAGAGAAACTTACTTTTAATTGGAACACTGGCATATAAAATTCCTGTGATCTGTATACTTTAAAATAAAATAAAATAGTACATGAGAATACCAGAGATGTTAATAAAAGAAACAATAATGTCTTTTACTGATCATCCTAGCTTCTCTGCTTCCGGACTATTCTCTGCAATTCTTAGATTTGGGCTTTTTGCTTCTTAAGATTTTGTACTAAAGCTATATTTGTATATGAATAGTGAATTTAAGCAATCTGCTCTTATCTTTAAGCATATTACTTCTCCTTGCATCAACTTCAACGTAACTTCAACAAATAGTTTCTCTCAAGAGACAGGAAACCTGATCCATGATAAATATCTGTCCACAGGTGAGAAGTTTCATGCTTTGCTCACTCACTTAGTTATTTAAGGTCACAACCTGTGCCTTCTCTTTATGAGGATTTTGGCATTTGCTAGTTACCATTTTTAAGCTGTGACAAGAAACTAACAGCCCTGTTTGTGCAGTGTTGTGGAAATAACTCTGAGTCCACAGCCAGTTAGAAAACTTGTGTCTTGACATGTGGGCAAGGCTGGGACATCTTTAGATTAGGTCTTTTCTGCAAAGCACATTCTGGATGCATAACCTCATTTGTGTTATTAATAAGGAGAAGGAGGAATGAATAATTGCAAGACAAACAACAGCAATAATAATTTAATGTCATTGTCGTTGCTGGCACTGTGTTTGACCCACTAAAGAATTCATACATGTAGGTCAGCAGTTTTCATGGTGCTCCCTCATGGGCTTATGGCTTGTTGTAAACAAAGATATGCATGCATGGCTGCTGTCATGGGCAGCTTCAGCTGGCTCCTGCGCCAGACCTCTCCTCCTGCAGCCATCAGTCCCTTTACCTGCAGGTCTGTCTGTCCCTCTGCCCTCAGGCACCCTGTCATGGGGCTGTTACTCCTCATGCATAAATGGCTGGTAACTGCTAATGCACTTCTCCAGAATGTCTTTTGTTTTTAAAACCACATCCCTCTCTTCAGATGGATAGTGTGCCTGACTTTTCCCCCTCACAGCTTGTTCTCCCTCTCTTGCAGGTATCGCAATTACTGGGATTCCTTTTCCTCCCTCAGAGCTCTCACAGCCGCCTGAGCAAGGCTGCCGTGAAGTCCCGCAGCCCCTTCTGATTCACTTCTTATGGCTGAAATAGGGAATACTTAGAATAGTTAGAATATTTTAAATCGTGGGTCCCGGTTCAGGAAAGCACTTGATAACAGGAACACTATGCACATGCCTGACATTCATCTTGGCCTCTCAAGAGCACTTTTTCAGATAGGTAAATTCACCTGACTACCAAGCCAGCAATGCTGGAGGAAAACGATCCTGCAAGCATCAGCTGCAAAGATAAGAATCTGAAAGTGACTGCAAATAAACCTTGTTGTGCATGTGCTGTGTTCCTGAAGGAAGCTGCCATGAGGTTTAAACCACAGTTTTACAGCACAGGCTCTCGCAGAGTCTGTGCCGGCTCGACCACGACCTCGAGGTTTGTGGCATTTCCAGTAAACAGCTCCAATTACGCTGGAGAAAACCACCAGGAAAAAAAAAAAACTAAAAAAAATCAAGAGTTTCATCTTCTACAGAGATTTCCTAGTGCATTCCAGAGACCTGGATTCATTCCATTGTCCTGCAAGATCCCATGGACAGAGTTACAACAACTGCTGGGCAGGGCTGTGGGGCACGGCCGGAGCGCAGCAGGAATGCTGCGGCTGTCACTGTATCTGGGCAGGATCCATGGCCACGGGGAGATGCGGGCACTCTGTCACGGAGAAAGCTGCCTCTCCCAGCCCTCCATCGCAGGAATGTCATGTTACTTCACTTGAACCGCTGCCAGCGAGACAGCGGGGGCACCCAGCAGCTCCACCTAGAAGAACCAGCTCGTCAGCTCCGAACAGAACGGCTGCCACAGTGGGAAAAGCAGCGTTCTTCCCCAGAAAAAGTGTTAAAGTGAGCATCAGCACTGCCCCTTTAGTGTTTCCACTCTGCTCTGTGCTGGGAGTGGGACCCTCCCCACCAAGCCCTGAAATTTCTGTGGGATGAAGACAAAGGACTACTCTGTGGAATGAAGATAAAGATTTTGCTGCTGAAGGAGTTTAACAGGCTTTACTATCAGCGGGATGCTATCAGAACCAGCTGGGCCGGTGTTCAAGCTACACTCCTGCCTTTGTTTTGCACTGGTTTGGCAATGCCCCTTGGCTGCACTCTGTCCCTGGGCTGCATACTTGAGCTGTGATGAATGTAGCTCAGACCTGGGAGCCGAAAGCAGGGGCTTGTAGCACAGTCGTGCTAAAGGAGCAGCTACTCCCAAATAACCAACGTGTGTGAATAGTTTCCTTCCATTCAAGGCATGAACAAGATGTTTTGATTCATTGCCTTGGTATGTTAAGCTGCCCTTGTTGGCTGTTAGAGTACTTCATTAAAACCCTTCAAATCATTTCATCTCAAAACCTTTTGAAGACATTATATATATGTGTTACAATCATGAGTCTCCTTGCCCAGCCAGAGGACTGTCCATAAAGTTAACACTTATTTTTATCAAAAGGAACAGTACTCTGCTCTGCAAAGTACATCCAAGCAGGGAAATGTCTCGAGAATTAAGGTTCCCTGCAGACCATACTGAGCTCTGTAGGATTTTATAGAGCATTTTCCACAGGTTGACTAATATCAGGAAAGATGTGTAAGAGCACTGGCAACTAAGAACTGATATAAACACTACCATAAAAACAGAAACTAACAGCCCCCAGATGAAAAGAAGAGTGAATGGCTTTCCCATGAGTCTGTGTTTATTGATAAGCTCTGCCCACATATTTAAAAGTATTAAAAGCATTCCTGCTCACACTTCACAATAGGAGCAAAACCTTTAGGAAGGCTGATCAGAAAGAAGTTCTTGATTCTTACAGTGGCCGACCTTTCCTCGAATGGTAAAGATAAACTTAATAGAAACCATAGAACAATTCAGAGCATGAAAATAAATCACTCTGGTGGGGCTCTGCACAGACCTTCTCAGCTTGAGTCATATTTTAACATGAAAAGCACAGGGGACTTTTTTTTTTCTCCAACTGTCAAACTGAAATTTCCCAGATCCTGAGTTAATGACCTTCATCTAGCTATCATCATTTATTGGTTACTTGGCTATATAGGAAATGTAGTTTGGCCAGATCCACGTAACTCTTCTGCTACAAGGATAAAATATGAGCTAAAGTATTTCATTAGTCTGATATTTCACCTCTTACTGAAACAAAATAATGTTTCCTATAAGTAACAGAGTTTGAAAATAAGCTCTTAACCAAAGTTTATTGCAAGAACATGACTAGAGTGATGTCCAAAAGGGACAGTAAAAGCAGACAGCAGTGGTTGATAGCTGTATTTGGCTCCCCTGGTCCATCCATCCTCTTTCTAGCTAAAACACAGCTACAAGTGGCAGAGTGAAAAAAGCAGCTGGAGAAATGCTCATGGTACCCAGCAGACAACCAGAGGTTTGGTGCTGCTTCCCCTAGGCCATGGTTCTGTCTCAGAAGCACAAGTTTTGTACCATCTCTAGTTTTAATCTGTTTGCATAGAAAGTTATATGTAATTTCCTGCCCTATGTCTCTGTCTTGCATGTCGTAGGCAGGAACTTTCCTCTCGCTCATGTTTTATGTGACAGGATGGGTTTCCAGTCTGTGCTTTACTTCCTGCATGAATTCCTACAGTGTTTTCTTGCATAATATTGTGATAATGTAGTGAATCAGGACCCTCTCTGATAATTATCAGTTATGATTTTTCCAGGATAGCAGTCCTGTTCTCACAAAGATGATAAAAGGAAGAAATCACTTTTTAGCAATTGTTACTATGTGCACCCAAACTCCTGGACTGAACCAAAATTACTTACCACCCTTTTGAACCGAAAGTGAGTTAGCAATTCATAGCCAAATAAAGCAATAAAGACTGGTATAATCCTCTCTAATCCTCAACAGCTTTATCTCCAGGAACTCTCAACAGTTTTATCTCTTGGGATATACTTCCAATTGATTTGCTATCATGCTGTAAATTGTTGTATGGATACCCAAATAAAATTTCCTGGAGTGTCACTGCCTGTCTGGATGAACTGACTTTCAAGAAGGGTTTCAGGAACATGTTGCAAATGAAGGGCTCTCACTTGCTTACCAGCTTCAGAAACCCTAATGGAAACTACTCTGCAGCTATTTGGTTGTCCGATACGTTGATTAGGCATCTTGCAGTTTTCTCCCCTCTGAAAGAAACCCCTTCCCCTATACAACAAACTAGACTTGGGAAGGGAATGCACAGCACATCTGCCTTCCCCCCAGAGCAAGGAGTTGATTCCTGCTGTCTTCCCTGTTAGATAGCTGTGAACTCTGCTCTTACCATGACTTGCATAGAAGCAGGGGCAGGTGGGTGCCTATTGCAGATAAGGCCCATAAAGATCACAGAAATTAACTTCACCACATTCCTTCCCCTCTCTGATTCACCCTTGCAAGAATTCAGGCTTCTACCAGAGCAGATTGCCGGTTCCACTGCCAAAGCACAGCCCTGCTCAGATTTATAAATGAATCAAATGAATGCATTTATGGAAAATGATCTCTCTGCCTGCACAGGCTTGATTGGCAGCCCCAGAGACTCAATTGCTCTGGCCACAGAGTCAGTATTTCTTAAGAAGAAGTGGCTGTAACCCCAAGCTGTCTCTTAAGGTAGCCCAGTACTGACACACTGAAGAAAGATGGTAATTCTCAATGGTTTTGGTAGAAAGCACATTTGTTCTGTAAGAATAGTTCTTAAGATAAGAATAAAAATAGAGGAACTGCTAACATTTTGTAAAAAGCCCAATGAAACTGATGCAGGCTTTGTATAAATGGCACTTCCCACTCCAAACTAGAAACAGACTTTTTAGCCCAAACTGCTAAAAATGCTCTCCAAACTCTTTGCTTAAAAAAAAAAAAAATCTTCATCAGAATCAATGCTCAGTAAATTTTTTTGCATTTGGAGATAAACACATACATACATACATACATATATATAGAGAAAGAGTATTATGATCCTTACAGTCATAAGGTCCTTATGGTCTAGAAGACTTTTATTTCTCCTTACCCCACTGATAAAATTCAGTGCCCAGATACAGCAATATTAATGGAGTGATGCTACTCTGGCCATCTCTTTGGTATGCTGGGCACAGCCCCTCTCAAAACAGGAATGCAGAAACAAACCTTGCAGTTTTCCCACAACCTTTTATGGGGGCTTTTATATAAATATCTGCCTTTGGAAACAGGTTTTCAGTTTGAGAGAAAATTCCCTGGGCAACTTGTTTGGATGTAAATCACCAGAGAAGAAAATATTTTTTAAGCTTTTAAATTCCTTAATGTATATGTAATACAAGAGATACGGGATAAAGGTGACAGAAAATTATTATGGGAAAATACTTTACATCAAAGATAAAGTTAACAGTTCCCTCACTTTGTTAAGATAAAAATCTTTTCTGTCAATAAACACTGATAGTAGCAAAATAGCATTTGGCACAGCTCACTTTTCCTTGTTTTTGTGTGGTAGAAGATTCTCTTTAAAATTGCAGGAAATTTCTGGATGCAGACTGTGGGTTTACAAAAGCATAAAATCTCATTTACAGATAAACTAATCCATTGAGTCAGAAAAATAACTAAATTAGCTTAGTTCTGCCCACACCAGTGTAATTCAAATCTGAATAAATGTATTATAAACTTGAGTTTCAGACACAAAAAGGTCAGATTTCAAAATAATTTAATTGGTCACATACCAAATTCTTTTTGAAAATGTTGTCTCTTGATTTCAGCCCATTGGTTTTTACCTCTTTTTTGAACACCTTTCCCTAACAGATGTACACCTTGCCGCAGCATTTTTTAAATGGGTCGTTTTACAAATTAAATCTGTTAACTTAATCTTCATTGTTTGAAATTAGAAATAATTATGTAAGACTAAAAAGCATTGGAATTTTAAGTGCATATTATTTACAGAAGGAAAAACTGATGCTGGCAAACTTTTGTTGCTTTATATTTTTTAAAAAAATGAAATTGAATCTTTGCATGTGGTTTTTAAATGGTTCAGTAGTGATTTTCCATTTCTGTACCTCCTAGCACCCAAAAATAACAAATCAAAATGCTTGCTTAATAGATTAGAGAAAAACACAGTTTAGTTAAGGAAACACATTTCAGTTTTAGGTTTCACAGACACTAGTATAAACGATAGGGAGAAGCCATTTCTTTAAAGACTCATCACTGCAGTTCTGGGTTTCTTTCTGGTTAAAAGACTAAAATAGCAAGAGAGTAACTACACTGTGGTTCATCCGTAAATGAATTGAGATGGGTGGAGTTGTTTGAAAGCACTAAGAGGACTATTTCTTGGATTTGATTATCAATCCTAATGCTGATTCATAACATTTCCAAACATCCAGAGCTTCTCTGTAATACAAGAATAATATCTAATGGAAATGAGTAACTTTATCACAATGGTCTGTTCACACTCAGGTTAACTGTTTTCTAACTCAGTTAAAACAGGATGCATTCTTTTTGAAGGCACATGGTAAGGTTTTTCTTGATGAACAGATGTGCTAGATTCAGACTAATGCTTAAGGGAGAGTAAATTACATTTTGTTCTTCAGCCAGATCAAGGGCTCCAATGAAATAAAACAGCTTTTTACCAATACAGAGTGTAAGGAAAAGGAAGATCCTAGGGCTTCAGTTACAGTATTTGAGATCTGCTGCAAGGTGGCTTCTTCAGAATCATTTAAATCTCTGCAACGGGAGGACAATCCAGTGGCTTGTCCCCACTCTGAAGAATAGCAATGACCACCTTGATTTGTGGAACTGTGAAGAATTTGAGCAAAAGGAAAGAATGGGAGGCACCTGGAGATGCCCTTCAGTCCATCTGTGGGGTTTGCTGCACATCTTTGCAAAAAGTATTTTTAAACCAATGGTGTTTTATTACCTCTGCTCTCGTGCTCCCTACCTGATCCAGTGGCCCCAGTGAGGACTCTGCTGTCTGAGCAGTGGTTCAGCTCTCTGTGAGCTCTGCTCTCAGCAGAGAGACCACTGCTCTCTCCTGAGGAAGGTGGATTTGCGTTCTTTGCACTATGCACAGCTTACAGTCAATAATGCCAGAAAAGGAGAATGATTGCTACCATGAAATTATCCCATCTGAAACAAAAGGCTCCATCACCATCTTACCATGACATCTTTAAATACTGCAGTCCCAAAGTCCTTCATGGACTGAGATGTTAATAGGGCTTTAGCAAAGACTGAAATATTTGCTTTATATAGTGGTGTTGGGGCAGTGTTGACAGAATTCTGTAACGACATTGAGAGCAGAATTTGTTTCTTTTTTTGTTGCAAATACTTTGAACACAATCCCACTTTGAACACTTATGAAGAAGATCTGCCGTCATTTGACCAAAAGAGAGTAAAGAAAAGCACTCTGCTGATCTTAGAAGACAAATGCCCAGAACTCTTCTTCTTTTCAGAGAAATCAAGTGCAGGGCTTGATGCAAAAGGAGACAGATGGGAAAAGGGCAAAGACAAACCCACACATAAGCCCAGAGTAAGTCACAGAACTATAGAATCATGGAATGGTTTAGACAAGACCTTAAAGATCATGTCATTCCAATCCCCCTGCCGTGGGCAGAGACACCTTTCACTAGACCAGGTTGCTCCAAGCCTCCTGAAGTCCTGCTAACTGAAAAACAGGTCCTTCTACACTTCTACATCAGGAAAATCTACCATGGAAAAATTATCTCAGAAGGTTTTGAAAATATACCTGGGCCAGGGTCTCAAGTGTGTAGGATCCAGATTCAACAACACTAAGCAAAGCACAGAGTGAGGGTTAAAATGTAGGATCTCCTGGGGCATGGAACACAGCTTGGCCAATTCTAGGTCTTGTTCCTGATCCCTGAACTTCTAAAACCAATTCTCAGAGGGCTCAAGCACACATGTGCAAAGTACACGTTGCTGCAGGTTTATCCTCTGCAGCTGGAACCACTGGCCCTGTGAACAACTTCTGGACTGGTTGGTACAAGGAGGTTCTGATGGATTTGTTACTCTTATCACTTGGGCAGGTGTGGGTATTACAACCATGTTACCCTGCACACCTCTGCAGCAGGGAAGGTCATGACCACTTCACACATACATGTTCAAAGGGAGGGGTCTGAAAATGTATCTGAACAATTTCCAGGGAAGTTTAAGTTCTCCTTGCAGAGCAGTGCCAGCTCAGGGATACTGGAAAACACATTTTTCATGCATATGTTTTTTATTAAATGCAGCTGTCAAAACAGAGCAGGGCTCATGTTCCTGAAAAGGTGCAGGGAAGAGAAGACAAATGGTTGGAATAAAGCAAGAATGTGCCTACTCTGCCTAGGCAAAAAACCACCACTTCTGCAGAGCCTTCGGGGCAACCTTCAAACTAGCTGGCTCAGGGACTGGTAGCTGTGTAGCTGTGGGATTTCAGTGAACACTTTACAAATCCAACCAACTCCCCAGGGAAGCCAGTACTTGCTGCACAAGCTATTCCTCTGTGCCCAAACCAGATAGTGTCTTTCCCAGCTGGATAGACACCAGCTCTGCACAAACTGCACCTTCCCAGTGCTGTGGAGGCACAGCGAGACAGAGCCTGTCCTCATCAGTGCTCACCCTCCCTGCCATGCTGCAGATGACGTGTTCCAAGTGTGCTGGCAGTGAACTGAAACCATCTACTGCAATTTGGTAACACCTAACTCTAATCATTTTGCTGCAATAGAATTATGGAGGTGGAAACAGCAAAGGCAAAGCAAGATTTTTTTTTTTTTTTTTAATAATCATTTTCCTCTTACTCCATAGATACAGATTCAGATTTTAGCCTCTGGTCTAAATGTGTGTCCTGAAGGTGTTCAGCTGAATTTAAAACAGTGCAATAGCAGAATCTGGCTGTGATCTTCAGACGACAACATCAGTTAACAGACTTGCTTATTTCTCTATAATGTATTATTTGGGTTTTCTACGAGGTTCCTATTCAGCCAAGATTATAGTCTAAATACAATGCAGTTGTGTGGCAACAGTGTACCAGATAAATTCAGCTAACTCTGGGTAATATCACAAAAAAAATATGTGTTTATAGCTTCATGCCAGTTTCTGACTAATGCTTTTGTTTGTTGCTATAGCAAACCACACATGAATCTGATAGCCAAAAGCATGTTTATGACTAACCTTAGCTCTCTGGGGATTGAACGTTTGGAATAAAAAAAAAAATCCCTAAACCACAACACACAATGTGAGGAGAATATGATAGGAAACACCTTTTTTGGCACGAGTTACTATGAACATTTAAAGAAAAGAACAACATAAGTGGAAAACATTAGGAAATGGGAACTGTGGGAATAACCGCCTTTAACCTACAGCAATTCAAATCGAGCTTTCACTTCACATCACAAAGTTGTCTGTACAGGACTAGAGAACTTTGCAGGAAGTCCTGGCTGCGTGCTAAGAGATGGATTTAAGCCTCTGAAATCTGGAGAAGCTTTCTATCACACTTTAAAACACTCAGACCACTTTACTGGAGACAATTTTTACACTGTGCCTTGACACCTAGGACATTCACTTAATTAATTTCTATTACCATTTATGCTTTAGTAGTTTCCAAGAGCCTGTCCCAAGACTGACACCTCATTATGCTGTACAAATACACAATGGAAAACAATGCTGGCCCCAAAGGGCTTTCTGTTAAACTAACAGAAAGAGCCAAAGGGGTTGGACAGAGGGGGAGGCAGAGAGGTGATGTGACTGCATTATCCACACAGTCAGAGGTTGAATCCAGGTGTCCTGCACCTCAGTTCAACTGACTGATTCTAGTTGCCAAATATGCTACTGTGAGAAGAAGAATACATTATGTGCCCTGCAGAGGAGAGAAAATCAATGCAGTTGAAGTGACACCTAAACTAGGACAGCTTACAACAAAGCTACAGTACGTCAGGCAAAATTTAAACTCATGTTACCCTGTTATTCTTAATAACCTTTTTCCTTCATAGGTTAAAAAAAAATAAAGGGGAATATTGCAGTGCATACATCAGATCAGTCTCCATCAATGCTTTCTATTGATTTTAATCACTCTGTCTCTAGACTTGAATATTGCATCTTTATTCTCAGACTTGCAGAGCGCACAAAGGCACGTTATTATCACTATTCCTGACAAGTTCTACCATCATCTGTATGATACTCAACAGAGTCTTGAGTTCATGTACAACTTTGTGGAGAGATAAGTCTGCCCAAGCTCTCGTGTTCCAGGTATTTCCAAAAGGTTTCATGAAAGACACCTTGACCCACCAGTAGGACCATCAGGACACAGCCGTAAATGGAAGCTTACAAGAATCAGTAGGACTTACATGATACCTACAGATCATCTAATGTCACAGGATCAAATCCTGAAGTACTGATATTTCATTCTGTTCCTACTCAAGCAAGACATCACTTGGCCTCATTGAAACTGATACGTGGCATGTTACATTGCATTCATCTTGTAATTCAGACTGTGACATGGGCTGAGGTCAGCTTTGATTCCATCTTGCAAAATCCAGCAGACCACACATCACTGCTCACAGCAATCACACCTGCAACCATGTGAGAGTAAATGCTTTGAGAAAAAAAAGCAAGCATTTTGTAGGTTAGCCATGAGCTCCACTGGTGGACACAGCAAGCAGCACTAAGACATCAGTGTTGTATAAAGTGTGAAACAAAGGCAAATAAGAGGCAGAATTTTTCCAGCAATAGCCCAAGTATCACTGCTGGACTACAGATGTGGTGGCATGCAGAGGGCCATATATGACTCTCTCTTGGCTTTCAGCATGCTTTTTCAGTTCTTCACATTTGGCAGAAAATGCATCTTACGAAAAAGGAAAAAAAAAAGGAAGCTGCCAGGCTTCTTTCCTCCACACTGAGAACCTGAAAACAGCTTTGGGTCCAGGAAGCACAAATACAGAGACCATTTCAAAATAGCCACCTCCTTCTCTGTGATTCAGCCCCAAAGCAATTGCTCTTCCCTGGGAGTGCTACAGAAAATGAAATAGGAGATCATAGGTAGAGGCTGCCAACCCAAGTTCAGCTCCAGATTACTTTGTGATGGGTAGTAGGAGGCACTGGTTACTGGTACCTATGGACACATGTTTTTGCAGGTAGCATGGTGCCACTTCATGAACTTCTTTCTCTTTGGGCTCTCAAAAGGCACCCCTTGCACCCTATCACACAGGCAGCACATACGAAACTGCCAGCTTGGCAGCTGCAGCATCTTGGTCATGGTCACCAAGGAAGTCCCTCCACCTGCCTGAAGCAACATGTGAAACCAGGTGAGCTCTCCCCACCTTGCAGAAAATAAGATACCAAAGTGAAGAAAAAAAAATAAATTACTAGCTCAAAATCACAAAGCAAGTTGGCAGCAGAGCCAGCAATAAATACAACCCAGATGTCCTGGATTCCACCTCCTCCCTGCACCATGCTGCCTCTCTTAGCTCAATGCTGGAAGGAAATGTTTTACATTTACTCATCCCTCCTTTTCCTTTGTCAATAGAAATTAAAGCAGGCATCTGACCGCCTAAGCCTTGAATAGTCCAATGGTTTCCAAGGCTTGCAGTGAAGTCAGCCAACATTTCTATTGAATCCAGCCCTAATGGACAACTAAAAGTGATTTCTTTGCCAAGTAGCCTATCAGTGAAAAACTCATTTAAGCACATACCGCTTTTATATAGATATGCATTGTGTATACATATATATATTTCATGACTCTGCAAAGAACCACTAATTACAAAACCACAATTTTTGTAACTGTGATGTTTTTGGCTGATGTAGAGTTAATTTTTTTTCATAGTAGCTGGTATGGGCCTGTGTTTTGGATTTGTGCTAGAAACAGTGTTGATAATTCAGGGATGTTTTTGTTATTGCTGAGAAGTGCTTCCACAGAGTCAAGGCTTTTTCTGCTCCTCACAGCAACCACACCATTGAGCAGAGTGGGGGTGCAAAAGGAGCTAGAGGGGGACACAGCTGGAACAGCTGACCCCCACTGACCCAAAGGATATTTCAGACCATATAGCATCTGCTCAGCATATAAAGCTGGGGGAAGAAGAAGAAGGGGGAGGACACATTCAGAGTCATGGCATTTGTCTTCCACAGTGCCTGTGACAGAGTCCTGATTACCTGGGGATGGCTGCACACCTGCCTGCCAATGGGAAGCAGTGAATTAATTCCCTGTTTTGCTTTGCTTTTGTGTGTGGATTGTTTTACCTATTAAACTGCTCTTATCTCAGCCCATGAGTTTTTTCACTTCTCCTATTCTCTCCCCATCCCACTGAGGGAGGGAGTGAGCAAATGGCTCTGTGGGGCTGAGCTGACATCTGGGGTTAAACGATGACAGCAGCTTAACCAAGCAGTGAATAAACTGATCTACTACTATTAAAAAAAAAAAAAAAAAAAAAGAAAGAAAAGAAAGAAAAAAAAAGCTACAGCATGCTTTTTGTAAGTAGAAATTTAAGACAAGCCTCTATACCTTTTTATTTTGTTGAAAGGTAGGAAAATCTGTCAGGATGTTTCTTACATTGAACGCACTCAGGTCTGCCAAAAGACTGATAGCTAATTAACATTAATTTCCCATCAGTTTATTTTGTGAACAGAATGTCCAAATATTTAAAATTTGCTTATTAAGCAATCTGGTGTTTGTGTGGTAGGCCATGTTCATACATTTTCCAAAAGCAATGTAAATCTCATTTCCATTGAATACATCACGTCCTGTCAGCAAAATATCTTTACTGCTGTCAGCCCAAGGTAAGTCCATGTCTCTAAGCAGTTAACACACTCTTACTTGCCTGTTTGCTCATCCTCAAGGTGAATGCCATTCCATTTTTCCTACCTGTGCACATACTAATCCAGCTGGGATTGTAGGTATTGTGCTGCTGTTGCTATAGCTCCACTTCCAACATGCTGCTGTGCCTACTGAAGGAACTTCAGGGGAGCTGGACAGAAGTTAAAAAGAAATGCAGCATTTCATGTTGTATCCTCCTCTCACCCAAATACTCAAGGCGCATGACAGTGGGAACAAAACTTCAGCAGCTGCAGGTTACCTAAAACACTCCCTCATTTCTCTTGACTGGAAAACAAATGCCCTCCAGATTTTGCAATCAGGTCTCCTGTCAGAGAGCAGCAGTGTCCTGCTCCTCTGCAGAAGAGCAGCCGGAGATCCTACACATGGCAAGGTCAAAGAGCTCATGGTCTTCTTAGAGCTCTTGTATTAGGTGCCACCATGAGCACTCTGCATGAACTCACGTGCTGGAAAACTGCATCCACAGCTTTGCTCCAGCCAACAGGGCTTTATTACAATTGACATTTTCTGAGAACTTGTAGACAATGAAACAGACAAAAATGCAGCCCAAAAAAGCCTTCCTTCTTTCTCTGTAAAACTGTTCCTGCTATTTCCTCATTACTGTCACCTCCATTTTGCTCAACTTGCTTGACACAAACCTTCTAAATCCTCCAAGGCACACTTGGGCAGGAGACTGTATATCACTTAACACAGTAGGGACCTTTACCTGCCCTCAGACAGCAGCAGCAAGAAATGACAAGAACAGGTCTTGACAAACATGGCTGGGTTGTGCCACTTTTGTGCAGCAACAGTCAGTTCTACAGATTTGAGCCTGTGCTCCTGCCAGATTCACTGCTGTCTGCAAAGTCCCTGCGAAGCAGGAAGCTCTCACTCCTGCTCCTCAGAGCTACTGCAGCCAGGTCAAGGACACTGCTCCTTGCTGCAATCTGTCAGTGCTGATTTAGCAAGTCCCAGCTCCCTTCCCCTGAATGCACAGGCTCTGGCTGGCCTTCCCCATGGTTCCAAGTGTGTCTGAAAGCCAAAACCTTATCACAGTCCATCACTGTCTCCTCACAAGAGCAGAGTTAGTGGAGGAGTTGGCGTCGTCTATTTGTGCTGGTATGAAAGCCAGCTCCTGTTTTGGATTAGAGGATGATGGTTTTCCCTCCCTCTACATCCCTTACTGGGCATTTGAAAGAGAAGGATTTGTGGGGAGGGGAAACATTCATAATGGGTTTTTATAGGTCTTTTGCCCTCCCTTTGCTCTGGTGCAAATGAAAGTCCCAGGCCCATGGGCTGTATCTGTGTGTGCTGTCATGGGGCCCAAACTTTGCCAGCCGAGGCCATAAAATAACAGTGTGACAGTGGAGAGGTGTTCATGCAGCACCTGGGCTGAGCTGCAGCTCCCTGCACAGAGGACTGTTGGCAGAGGACCAGTTTTCAGTGCATGTCACAACTTGGGGGATCATTGCAAAAGCACTGCTTCCCTATCAAATGCCAGGGTGGAGATCTGCTGACTCCAGTCCCCATCTTTCAGAGCAGGGCAGGGACTGGATGTGAACCAGCACTAAGCTCCAGAAACACAGGAGGGCAAATAAATTAATGAAGCACAGCTGAGAATGATGGGGGCAGCGGTCAGCAGAAACACCCCAAACACATTGCAGTGTGTCTTGTTGCTGATGTGCAATGCAGCTCTGTGGCACCAGTGGCTGATACAACTCCTACAGGGTGTTTCTCCTGGGCTAGAAAATGCTGTGGTTGCCCACATGGGCAAGGAGGGGATTTTGCTGCATGAGGTTGTCTCACCCACACTGGTTTTCACTGGTCTGTGGCTGGATGTGACTGTGTGTGGCCCTGCTGGCTGCTTTCTCAGTGTCCTTGAAAAATAATCCAAAATCACTGCTGTTCTTTCCATGCCATTTGCTTCCGTCCCTGCTCCAGGGTTGTCTTTAACTCCATCACTGCATCCCAAGGGTTTGCAGGCACCTTTGGGCAGTCTTGCTGAGGCAGCAGGCTGTGGTAGAGGTGTGTGCTGTGGGCTCTCCTGCTGCCATTCCTGTCTTTTGCCAAGGTATCTTCCCTTAACATGCCAAGCAGGCTGATCCCAGAGGTACCAGCTGCAATAGACTTAAAGGTGGGCCTGTCACAATCTTCCTTCATGGGTGCTGTATGAATTTAAATTTTTCTTGGGGAAAAAAGCTCTAAAAACTTAAAATAAGAAATCAGATGTTTTTTCCCACAGGTTTTCCTACCCAAGCCATGCCATCAACTATGGTCCACATCCAACAAGTGCCCCAAGTGTCCCTGCTACCATTGCACTGGGCACCATTTGCCTGCCTGCAAACACCCACCCTGCAGAACCACCACCCATCTGCTCTGCCATCTGCCTGCCACAGCTTTCCCTGCCACTGCACCAGGCACTGCTCTCCTGGAAAAGCCACAGTTCTGTGCTGACAGAAAGGGACTGCAGCATTTTCCTAATCAAGAGAGAGAGGCAGTTCTGAATTTGTGTGACAATGTGCTCTGGAGCTCGTAGGTTGACTGGGACATAATTTACTGATGTGCAGTAAATGCAGCTGACACATGTACCTGTTCATCCTGGCCCCAGAATGACAAAACACTGCTACTCTCCAAGTGACATTCCTGCTGCCAGATTCTCCCTACCTACTGCTGCTGAGATCCTGCCAGTCTGGGGTGCTGTATTTTCCAACATGCTCTGAGCAGCCTGACTTCTGTACAGGGATACCTCAGGCACCCCCACACCCTCCACACTCCCAATCCTGCTGTGCTCAGCAGCAGCAGAAGGAAAACGATGATCCAGGTCTCTGGGAGGGGTCCCATGGCCTGGGGCTGGCCACGTGGTTGGGATGTGAGCGGTTCTGTAGGACTGGGGCTGTTTATCCACGGTAGAAAAGCAGACAAAGTGAGAACGGGAGAGAAGGAGGGGGAAGCACTGGGCAGAGCTCCCAGGAAAATGTTACTGTGGACAGTTTGCATGGGCTCCTCAGGGACTCCTGATGGCTGCTCTGATCTCCTCACCATGAGACCCAGGGATGATTTGTTGTCACATGCGCTGAGCACACTGTTTTCTTTCTAAGAAAAAAGCTGGTATAATAAAGAGAGATTACATTCATGCTTGAGCTTATCTCAAAGTGCTAGGCTTATTCTCTGGGCTTTAAGGTTTATTTAGGCTAAATAAGGTTTATATATTTGGTTGGGAAAGCATGCAATGTATACTTTATAATTATATAGTTAATGCACTAATCCTTGTGATGAGCTTTCCAGGCATAACTCAGTACAGTTACCTAAAAGCTTCTTTTTAATCTCTGAGGAAGGATAATTTTAAGAAGAAAACCATGATTTCTCCTGCTGTCTCTATCCAAACCCTTTCATTCACAGATTGCTTTTAGACTGACTGAAGCAGTGGTTAAATCCTCTGTGAACATATAATCCAAATACACATATAAGATCACAGTGCCATTACTAAATTTATTCCTTTCATAGCAGACCTGTGGGAGCCCTGCCTCCATCCAGCTCTGTTGATCACTGGAATGTCCCCTCATAAATACCTGTGTGTGAAAAGTCTGTTTAACACCATTTACATAGTCAATAATTTTCTAGTCTGAGACGTGCCCCCAAAAAAGATACTGATAGCAAATCCTAAGAACATATTCCCCATCACTGTTCATGGGAAGCCTGAGTAGCAAAATGGCATCACCATGAACCCAAATGCTGCCTGTAGTCATTCTCATGTGAAAATGCCCAGTTTGCCTGCAAAATGGGCTCTCACTGGCTCTTTAGGCACTCAGTTGGCTGAGCTATTCATTCTGCAAACCATTTTTTTCTCATAATCAAGCCCATTATGTGAAAAAGTCAGCCTTAAGGAGTGTAAGGACACAGTTCATATAAAAATCAATGCAACCTTTCACTGAAGCATAAATCAGATCAGCTCTGACATACATGAAAATATTTGGGGAATGTTTAATGACATTTTTGTGTTCTTGTAAATTATTTGCTTTCGGCTGATTTTAGAAGCAGGAATAGAGGAAGCTCAGCTCATATCAGGAAACATCAGCAATTGAAACCACCAACTTTCTCATGTCAGTTCTACAGATCTTCATCTTATAGACCTTCCAATAAACTCACACACACAGAATCACAGAATCTTTAAATGTGGAAAAGACCTCCAAGATCATGAAGTCCAACCTTTGACCTAATATGGCCACGCTCAGTTTTCAAGCAAATAAAAAAATCAAACCCAATTTTTTGGATGCTTATCTTATCTGATCTTCTGATCTGAGGGAGAGCTGCTGACTTCTTTGAGGTTCACCAAAAGCTGATCTCTAACTAATTTTCCAGAAAACGATGCCTAGTCCCATTGAGCCATTTTTCCCCTTCAGAATAAAATGCAAGCATCAGTTAAAGCCATTCCTGGAAAAGTTACTATTCCATTTGCTAAATTTAATAATTTTTGCTGGTGCTTGCATGTCCTTTGAGTTTCTTCTACTCAGGCTAAAATTCCCATTTTGGAATTCACTCCTCCAAGTAACAGTGTTAAAGCAAATTCTTCAGATTAAAAAGAGTCATGTGAGGCAAGGGAAAGAAAAGTTCCTGCATGTGTTTACTTGAGGGAAAAGTAAAGAACTGTGCCTGGCTGACTCTGGACAGTCAGAGGTCCAGGAGGTGGAGCAAACCACACAGCAAGTAAATGAAGAGAGGACCTGTGGAAACCTGATGACATTTGCTTCCTATGGCTGGTATGGAGTATGGGGATCCTAGGAAAAAGTAGGGATGCCTGGACTAATAAAATGTGTAGGCTTTCAGGATGCACTTCAAGGTGGAATATTTTATACCTATAACAGTTAATTAGACTATCTAGCTAGGACTTGTGGAAATAAGAAGAAGTATGTGCCACTTGAAACCTTTGTTTTTCAGCGCTGGCTGGCTGAGGCTGCACACACATCACTGTTCAAGGGGGGAGAACTGGGACGTCAGTGGGCAGGTAAAAGGTATTTAAAATCAGATGGATAAGAGCTAAATGGATAAGAGCTGCTCCTCTGACTCTATGAAAGTCAGGTACAGACCACTGCTATCAAAATCAAGTAGTGTTTGTTCTCTTAACTACAGAGAAGAAACAACATTTGCCCAGCAGTGAAGAGCAGTTCCTGTGGCTTTGGAGTCTCAAGCATTTATCAGCAAGCTTGGAAATCATATAAACCTTATCATCTTGTTTGTGTTTCTGAAAAACAGATCATTCTGCCCCCTGAAGACACTGCTATCTTTATTAGGCAGATGAAGTGGACTTGGTGCCTGCTCTTCTTCAGGCACTTGCATTCCTGCTCCATGGAAATTTTGCTGGGATTTGGGCTGTTACTGTGGCCTGGGACTCTCTCCCTTGCAGAGCTGCCATCCCTTACTGATGGGTCCTCTAGCAATTATCTTGGCCTATTTATTACATACATGCCATAGCACCCTTAGCGTATTTTGACTTGTTTCAGTCACTCTGGACTACACATTTGGTCATCCTCTTCTTTGACAGAAAACTGCAGACATATTCCCTGCAATAAGTCAGCAGTTACTTTCGGATATTTGGCTACCTACAGACCCCTTCCAGGAAGTAAACATGTTGGTAGGAAGTATTTAGTACATGAAAGGTCCTCTCCTAGCCTGAGGTCTTGTTTTCCAATACGAAACAATGAATTCCAGCCCTGACTCTAAAATCCGGAGTTAAATGAGCAAACACGTGGATTTAACAAATTTTCCCTGGAGCAGGCATAACCCTCCCACACTGGGGCTAGGCACAGCTGCGGGTCGTCCAAAGGACCTTCCTTGCCACAAGGATGTTGCCTTGATTCCTGCAGCATGGGGAGAGATGGCAAACTAGTTTTGGTGAGGTTTAATCTGAGCTCCACCGGGAGCTGAATCCCCAACATCGCCCAGCGCTGCTCCACCACTTGGCTGTGGAGGGAAAAGCCTGCTGGGCAGACTGCAAGTTACACCTAAGGGAAGCAGACAAGGCAGCAGTTGTTAGGAAAGTCTGGCATTGTCAGGAAAACAGTTTGTTGGTGCACTGGGGGTCAGGGACGTGGCAAACTGCCTGAGAGCAGGTGCTTGCCCTCGCTGGGTCTGCCTGTGCTGGTGCAGAGGGCCAGGTCCCCTCCTCACTCCCAACAAGGTTAAAGGTGAGGCTTTTCTCAGCCTTTCTGGTTCAGATTGTACTGGCAGTACAGAGCCCACAAACACAGTGAGATGTTTCTCCAGAGGAGGAAACTCTGGTTTTTTTCAGGGCATATTTTGCTGTTTCCAAATGTAAGCAACATTATGGAATGCAGAAATAGCTAGATGTAAAAAAAACCAGATTGACTCTACTTATTCAAATATTTACTCAGATTATAAGCTTTCACACCTTTCAAATACACTGCCTTATATTCTAATTATTTAGATCTCTGAATGTGAGGAATCCTGGAAAAAAAGAAAACTTATTCTAACTCCTCAGTGTTTTACACTTGCATAGGATGAACTTACTTCTTTGCCCAAGCAAAAAACTTCAGGAATAAAAACAACCCAAAGCTCTGAGTATATTTGGAGCTTCAAACCTTCAAATACACATTCCTGTGGCTTCATGTAAGGCATGACATCTCAGTAAGACCCTGATGCTCCCTCCACTCACAGTGACAAGGTTAAGTGAAGCGCCTGTGAAGTTTGTGGTGTGGCCTCCTGGAGAAAGGTGTGTCCAAGCACAGGGAAGTCAACAGGAGGTTAATTCAGACTGCAGCTATTCCCAACAACCACGCACTACAGACTGCTGGATTTTGTTTCAGTGATGAGCTTCAAGTACAGCCAAAAGAGAATAGAGGCACGTTGACCTCATAGTTCTGTGACTACGGATTGAGCGTCCAAGACAATAAAAAAAGCAGGGAATACGTGCCATCTCCAAACCCCTGGGCAGCCACTGCCAGAAGTTACCGCTGCCCCGTCCGACTGAAAAGACATTAACATCCGCTGCAGAGGAGCTTGGAAGGCAGCCATCCCCCATGGATTGCTTATGAGCACTGACTGGAGTCAAACTGACTTCAGTCGGAGATTTACACAAGCCTCATAATCTAATAGTGGAGTTTACTTTACGAGAGTGCCACACCAAAGATAGTAAAATGCAGTTTTAGCTAACAAATCTACATGCTTGCACAGAAAAGCTACGGCCATCGTGGAGCATGTCAGCACCGCAGAGCGCCTGGCACAGATTTATAGTTTTCAGTTTATTGCTGAGGAGTTATTGTTAACTCCATTGTTATAGGCTTTCTGCAATTAAAAGTTCCAGTCACACTTATCGTTTTTAAACATAGCTAATAAAACCCAGTAAATCCTGAGATGTTATAGGTTTTCCCTTGCTGTTAAACATCTGAATTTTTTTTTTATGCTGGATTTTTGACCTATGTTAGGATAGATTTTGGAAGTAAATTAGCTGTTGTAAGCTGCTTTACTTCTGATTTGCTTAGATCTGCAAAATGTCTTGTAGTTTTTCTTTACTATAGTAAAAGAAAGAGTGAGGCAATACTTAAGAGTTTTTCCTTCATGCATGCAACAGGTGATCATAAGCTTAGTACTGTATCTCTTACAAGTCATCTTCCAAACTTTTGTGTCATGAATTATAAAGAATAGTGGTTATTTTTGTTTTAGCAATGACTTTCGGTCTTTTCTCTCACATGAGTAATGTTTTCTCTCTTTTCTATTGAAGCTTTGAGAGAACGGATTTTCATTTTCTCTACAGGTGGTTACAGTTATAAATTTTACTTCTGACCATCTGTATTCACACATTCAGGAAGATATCATGGGGTACATGGATGAACCTAGACAGGTGGACAGAATAATTTTACCCTCTGTATTTCCCAGCACTTTACAAACTAGCCTCAGCAGCCTTGCAGTGAGCACTTCCAGGATCCAACTTCCACTGACAAGGTTATGGGTCTGCTTTTTGAATGCTTCAAGGTTAATCTTAATCTCAAATTCCACGAACATTCAGAGATCCTAATGCCAAGTCAGTATATTTATATATATATATATACATACATATACATATTGCAAATGGTATCTATTGAGATATCCATATGAATAGTATTCCTCTTACAGAAGCAGAGATACTATAAAATCCAAACACATCTAGGGGAAGACCAAGCAACAGAAAACTCATATTCATCAGAAATCAACCTCACTCTAAGCAAATTGCTCTTTGCACCCTGCAATTCATTGCAACAATTGGGATTGGCTCTTTGCACTACAAAAGAGTTTCACTATCTTTGAGATCCTCCGGATGGGTTAAGTACAGACAGAGGAAGTAAGAAAAACAACATGCATGATCTGGAATAGAGATTACTGAATGGAGGGGTGTGTACACACCAAGAACCAACATCCCTCTGAAAGCTTTGGGAAGCTTAGAGGCTTGAAACCCCCTGCGTAAAAACGTGGATCAGAAACTTTTTATCACGGTGAACACATCTGTTCATCCGTGATCTCACCTCTTCCCATACACAAGAAAGAGGCAAAGGTTTACACCAGGTGAGATGCACCTTGGTTGAAGCTCTGGGCATGCTTTTCCCCAGCAGTGTCATTTAACACACAGCATCTTCAGGTTTCTCTTACCAAGTACAGCAGCTGAGAACATTATGTCTTTACCATTGTAAAGTCTCGTTTCTATATCAAAGGACGCAAAATGTTCACGCCCACATCTCTCTGCATTTTTAAAAAGACCATCATCTACTGCAAACTTTTGCAATCTGCATCAGAGATTCCATAGAAAGAAAGAAAGAGAGAGAGACGTTTGGGTTTTAAGAAAAAAAACTTACCAAATATAACTGAAGTTCTCTAAAGTTGCCCTGAAGTTGAAATAGCCCAGAACACCAGTGCAGAGCCTGCCTTAAACTCTCTCTTTCTCACTCCCCCTCTCTCTCCAGCAATTGGAAGGAGGGCTGTGCAGAAATTCAGCAAACAATTTTCCTTCTATGTCGACCGGGGCGTTCCTCACGGGCAGAAAGGGGATGGCTGAGCCTGGGTGAGGCTCGCTGCTATCCCCAAGGCAAAGAGCACTGTCGCAGATTACACAGCCTGTGAAATCCAATCCCTTTCTCTGCTCGGGCAACAGCTGTACGCCTTCAGCTGAGGCGGGAGCAGGGGATAGACCCTGGGCTTGTTGCTGGTCAGGCTTTCCATGTTGGGGGACGCTGAGGAATGGGGGCACAGGGGTTTAAACCCGTGAGCTCCGTCCCTTCTCGCAGCTTGCTCCCTACAGGCGCTCGCAGGGTGGAGATGCGGGGCAATTTCCGCGGGACTCAAAGTATATGGGATGTGGGCGCCCGCGCAAAACAAACATCTCTTTTCCTGAAATTCATTCCCAGCCTTGCTTCAGGACATAGCTGGGTAATTAACGTTGTAGGTATTAGTAAACTCTCATGCAGGCATGCACACACACAGGATGCAGTCTGTCAGCCTGTCACAACAGCGCTGTTCAAACGGGCTTCAAGGCTGTCCCAGTGTCCTCTGTAAGTTCGTATTTCCTTGTCACTTTTAGGCAGTTGTTTGACTCTCCGAAAGCCCCCTGAATGCTGAGCTGACAGTCCTTACACCAAGTGAAGCACTATGGTGGCTCACAAGGTGAGAGTGCCAGTGCTTAGTGCTGTGTTCACCATATCCTGATATTCTACACTTGAGGGAAGCTGCTTAATGCCAGCAAAAACGGATTTATGAAAATTGCCAGCCCCTCCTCTCACCTGCTTCTATTTCAACCCATGTAAAGGAAAGAAATTTCTAATACAGCTGATTCCTCCCTCTCCCAGGAATTCCACTGATCCTTCGACTCCTCCTCCCTAAAGCTTTAAAAAGTCACAGCAACAGATTTCAGCCCGGGTTTCCGTGTTTCACAGAAGCATCCGGCTGCTGGTTTGCATTCTGTCAAACAAGGATGAGGTGAGAGAGGGCGCAGAATACAAACAACACATAAGCAGCCCTGGGAGTGTCCTGCAATTGCTCCAGCTGCTTTGCCAACACCCCAAAGCAGGTAAAAAACACTCCAGTCAAAGAAGGAAAACCCCTGTGTTTACAGAACAACATAGTTACATGTCGAGGCAGATGCTGTGCTGGGGATTTTTATGCTGTTGGCTCTGAATAGGTTTTGATACCTGAAATTCTGCAGAGCTTGGGTTTCTGGACCCAAATTTGGAATGGTTTCCACAGAGGGTATTTGAAAATCTGAGAGGGAAAACTGAGTGTTTTTCTCTGATTCCATCCTATGTGGGTACTTAACAGGCATTTAATGAAAACTGGGTCACAGAGCTACAGTATTTATATCAAAGACAATTCTTTAACTTGTGCAATTAATGTATATTATTGTATATAGGATCTAATTATACATCATATATTAATTACAGCTCTCATATATAACTTAATTTAAAAATACTATATGTAATTTTATCTAATTAATATACACAGTTTTTCAGCACATGAACTGAGTAACACTTCAACAACTGTGTCTATTTATTATGTGATTCTACTGTATAACTATACCAAATAAATAATATATAATCACATATAATGTATGATTATGTACTATATCTATAATCATATACAATTAATATAAATATATTGTGAAGCAGCATGCAGTTCACACCCAACCTCTGTCCTCTTGTGAGTGTGGCATCCACATAAAGAGTTAAAAGCAGAGGTTGGCTGTAGCCACTGCAAGGTGGTAAAGCTGTGAAGGAGGAGGATGAGGCAATGGGACAGTGTCAGCACAGGGGAAGTGAGAAGGTGGCATCTGGAAGTGCTGAAGGCCAGGCTGGTTTAGAGCAACCTGATCTAGTGGAAGGTGTCTCTGCCCATGGCAGGGGCTTGGAACTGGATGGTCTTTAAGGTCCCTTCCAACCCAAACCATTCCATGATTCTGTGTTTCAAGCAAGATGTCCTGCAGCTGCCTCAAGGATGGAGGTGGCCAGAAGCAATAAAGGCCTCCTGAGATGCAGTTGACAGCAGCAGAGTAAACTGAGATGTCTGAGAATGGGAAAAAGACCTTGCTAAGAGCTGGCTCAGGCTTGCTCTGCTGCCATCCCTATTTCTGTGCACTGTCTTTAGGACTATACCAAGGTCCAGCCTTTCTGAGCCATCTCACAACATCCTGACAAACAACATATATTTTTAGAAACAGACTTGCAAAGCAAGAAGCCCAGCCTACAACATGGATTGATGTGGGGATGGTTCATTTGGATGCAGAAATCTGGCTCCTGCCTCCAGAGTGAGTGGTGCCAGCAGGGCACAGGCTGTGGGGTGGCAGCAGCTGCAGTGTGCCCCATCCCCAGTCAGGGCTGCATTTCAGCTGTCTTTGCTGAATATATGGATGGGCGTTGTTTTGATCTTTTAAGGATTTTTAAAGCCTACATGAGACAAACTCCTGGCTAAGTTGAGAGAAGCCAACTGTTTTTCCATAAACCTGGAAGAAATGACTCTGTTCGCTTTCATGGTATTGGGAAATCTACATTCACTGTCAGTGGCTTTTTTCCAGTTTCATCTCAGAACTGAAGGTGTAAGCCCGGATATCTGAGCACTGTCCCGGAGCTCTGCCTCCAGTGAAGACAACTGCTGTGTCAGATTTTTATCCCCACACAACTTCAAGCCTAAAATCTCCCCTCTTTTCAGCCAATATGGTGCTGTTCTGGGACTCTCAAATTATTTCAACATTATTTGACTGACAGGAATTCATAATGCTCACATGGTTTATTTTTAAATATTTATCAAATCCACTGTTTGTCTACTGAGCTATTGAAAAAATGCTAGCAGACTGATAATTCCCCAATTCACCAAGTGATTCCAGCACGAGTTATTCAGTGAAAGCACTCCAAACAGCCCTTGTGTTTACTCTTCTTGACAGACATCTAAATACTAAAAGATAAAGCTCTTTGAGTTATGCTGCAGCAATATTAAAAAATATTCCTTTCTGCTCAGCTGCCTTGCCAGGGAGCACCACTGTATCTCACATTTCTCCATCCCATGTCTAACCCCATTTCCCAGCTTCCCTGAGTTACAATGTTGTTTTCTCTTCTCTGTTCACAGGTAAGGCTGCAAACACACAATTGGATGAAACAAGCTTTCTTTTATTAGTGCTATTCACACCCTGACGTGTGCATGGACTCATGTCAGACTTATGCATAAGGGTGTGCTGCTTTAATGGTAATTGAGAAATGAGATGAAAAACAACGGGAATGCTCCTGTGTTTTCTCTGACCCAAAGAGAGAGAGAGGGACAACATGTTCCATGAGATTATAGTAAAGCATGCTTTGGAACACAAATTCCTGTAGTTTCGTGCAGAGGATGAAAGGGTGATCGTTTCTATTACTTTTTCCTTTTTAGCAATTACAAATCTTCAGATATTTGGGGGAAAAATATGAAGCCATGAATTTCCACAAGTGGATAAGACTGGGTTGCAGAGACCAGGTAAAGAAAGCAAACTTGTCTGCACCATTCAGAAAGGAATTAAAAAATTGAGGAGCACCAGCTGAAAGAGAAATAGGCTGCTAAGAGAATGAACCACAGTAAAAAGAAAAAGGAAGGGAGAGACAAGATCAATGTGAGCTCAAGATGTAGAAGAGTGGCTGGAACTGAACATCAGACTGGCAATGAGAGGAATGAATGGGTGGAAGCAACTGGCCACCGACTCTCAGTTCCAGCCCAGAGGAAGATAAATGTAACATTAATCATCAATTTACACACATCTCCCATGCTTTGTCTCCCATGACTGCATTTTGTTACAACACCGGCATGTATATATTTATCTATTTCACAGTCAGTTAGATTGAACTAAAAAAGTATTTAAGCCAGCCACACAAACTTCCTCTGAATTTCTTCTCTTTTGCAATACATAAGCCATTCATTTGATTGATTTGCTTCAACTTTTTTTTTTTTTTGTAAAACTCTTCCATTTTCAAGTAGACATGCAACTTCACAAACAGAGAGAGAGCCAGGTATGGAAATGAGGTTCCATCACTGCCTCTTTTAAGAAACCTCGGGGTTGGACTCAAAGACCTCTTTCTGAAGTTGGTCAATTCAGGGGAGTTCCCCCCCAAAAGAGTGAATGGGTGTCATTCATGTATCTTGTAACTTAACTGAAGTCTGTCCTCCAGATAGATTGGTCTTTTCATCTGAGAATTTACTCAAAAGAGGCTCCAGTGTCTACCTGCCTGTGGCGAGTTCTACCAGCACTATCTGCTTCCTGCACTAACACCAAGATGCAGCTGATAGTATTTTGTATAGAAAGAGGTTTCTCCTTTGTGAAGACAAACAAATGTCAACTCCAGGTATCCAGGGCTGGAGTAGTAAAATCCAAACTCATGGCAAAATAACCCAAACAAACCCAGGGAAGAGTTCTATATTTTCAGAAATTCAAATATTCTCTTCCAGGATCCTAAATACATTTTTTTTTTCACTTTAGTGGTTAATATTGTTGCTGATGGGGGAAAAAAACAAAAAAGGATCCTAAAAATGCAGATCTGCAACCAGCATAAACAAAAACCCTCAACAAAAACAGAGAAAGCATTATTTAGAAATGAAACAAAATGAGAAATTTCCAAGAGCAATCCTTTCACTATCAGGAGGAGAAGAAAAAGGAAACTAATTCACCCCGCACAGTTGCTTTTATTTTGTCCTCGGGCATATGCTCCATCTCCTTTTGTCCCCCAAATGCATTTCCACTGGCCCTGACAGTGCTGGCATTGACCGTCTGCAGCCAAAATAGCTCGGACAGAACGAAACAGAAAAACAGGAGCCAGCCAGAGCAAGGGGCAACGCAGCCATGGCCACGGACCTGGGGGAAAATTGCTGTAATTGGCAAGGCTCGTACAAAATCCTCCGTACTCATGCAGCTGCTGCCTTCCTGCCCTTCCAGTTGGATATTAGATCATTCAGAGCAGAGGGGAACGAAGCCACTGCCTGCGGAACTCTTCACACCCCCTGGCCTGAGGAGTCACCTCAGCATCAACACCCTCCTCCAGTGCTGCTGGTGACATCCATCCCCAGACTGTGCTGTGGAGGGCTTTAACTAAAAGTCAGTATTTAGTCCGTGTTCCTCACAACCATCTCTTCAGTTCCCCGCTCAACTGGAATTCAGAGCTGGCTGACCGTGGACCTTTATTATTTAACTATTTCAAAACCTGTGACACTGTATGAAAAGCAGACCTGGACTCCTCCCTGAAAAATTAATATTAGTGACAAATTAGTGACAGGAGGAAAACAAAAGCAGCTCTTCAAGCTGGAAAGATAGGTGTTAATTACCCGTGAATAACCTGTTTATACTAGGTGGTAATGCTCAAGCACCTGGAAAAAAAAACTTTTTGAAACAAACTGTTTCTCTTTCTGCAATGTCATGCTGCCTTAAGCATTTTTTTCCCCCACAGTTTTGGTACTTCTGGATATTGCAAAGTCAGTAAGTTTTCTCGTTTCAAAATCCAGGGGAAAAAACGCCCTAAGGACTGTCAAAGTATGAATACAACATTCACAAACTCCATTTTCAATCATTTACTGAGTTAGATATTTCTGAAGTACTTTTAAGCAACTGTGTGACATATGTTATATTTGATGAAGACACCTTTTTCCTATCAAATTGAAAGTTGAAGGATATTGCCACCAATGTGGTATCATATAAAATCATATAAAAAGATCTCATATAAAAAGCAGACATCAGTAAAAGCCAAGTATAATTATTAAATGCAGCAGCTAAGATGCCACTGAAAAAAGCAGAAGTTTTCATCTGCTATAGCAAAACACGTTTCAGATGCTTCCCTAAATGTTGGGCCGTTTTCCCTTTTCCTTTTTACCAGTCCCTGTATGGAATGGCATAAACTCCTGCCTTTTGTGGGTGCTCATGTAGCTTATGACATTCCAGCTGTGGAAATGCTTCAGTGAACCCTCCCTTGTTGTTTTTCTCTCCAAAGCCTTAGAACAGTCCTTAAACAAAGATCTTAAAATAAGAGTCCTGGCAGATGAGCTCACTATGTGCCCTGGGGTTTCCATGGCATTTAGTGGTGGTTACCAGTGATTGGTACGTTTGTGGAAGGAGTAAATGGGAACTGAGCTGAAATAATCCCTTTCTTCTGCCTTCGGGGTCCGGATGAAACCTGCTCTCGGGGACGGAAGGGGTGTAAATGCTCACCTGGGGACCTGGCTGTGCTCACACAGCCCCAGTCAGGAAAGGGCTGTTTGCTGGCAGTGGCTCTGGGCACAGGAGGGACATTTCTTGCAGTTACTTCTTTCCTGACAGTGTTTTAACCTAAGCCCTCACACACATCTGGAATAGCACCTGTTACTGGATTTCTTGCACCTGTTTCTGTGTCCTGCTCAGTGGGCAGGAGCTGGCAGATCCTGCCTTTGACAAGAAGCAAGAAGCCCAGGTGAATGGGAGAAACAGGAGAAACTCCCTCAAGCTGGGAACAAGCAAGCACCATCCCCTGTCTTGCTAATAAAATAAACTGTTTTCCTCCAATGATGAATGCTCACCCTGTTTCGCCCCTCCGTGGCAGGGGCACAGAGGGAGTCTGGGGATTAAGGGAGGGTATTTCACACACAGAGGGGCTGCTGTGTGTCTGTGGCTGGCACACACCACCGTGGAAAAAACAGGGTCAGTGCTGCTGCTGTGCCTGAGACTCGGTGTGCATCTTCAGGGCGTGGGCTGGGACAGAGAAAGGACTCAGCAGATGACAATGAGACTCAGTGTTTGCTGTAGGATGTCAGTAACACAGCAGGGTTTATTTCTTAATGAAGTGAGTCACTAGATTGGTATCAAGTATCTGTTAAGTTGAGTGATGGGGTGGATCCAGATGTTAGAGGACCTCGTTTTAAATATACCATTCACCACTCTGGACTGGCTTGCACTGTGTAAACAACATCAGTGAGAGATGGAAATACATTAGGTTAATTCCATCTGGGGTTTGTAAGTCTCCTGCTTCCTTACAGAGCTGAGACTGATTTTCCAACAAGGAGAAATTCACCTCAAAGCCCTATATCCCATCACAAAAACCCTCTCCCTTGGAAAGGGAAAAGTCAGAAGTATAGGGCAAGTAAAATCAGATAATCAGCACAGTTATCTGACTTCTGCACCTCAGCTTACTCAGCTGAACAGCCTCACCAATGCCCCAGAAAGGAAAACTCTGGGAAACAGCAGCCAAGAGGCAGTAAGAAAAGGACTGCTCCCTCCACAATGCATTTGTGATGCCATTGGCTTTGTCCTGTGCAATTCCTATAGCTGGAATTAAATCTTGGGGCTTTAAGGGTCTTGGCACACATACATTTTGGTTTCAGGCCTTTTCATCCCGTTTACTGTCACTGAAGCCAGCTGTAGTATTGTCTGTGACTTTTAATGGCAGCAAGGTGAAGCCCTTTAATGCTTCATTCCTGACTTTCTCCCTCTGAAGAGCAGAGGAAACAACAGCAACCAACCTCAGTCAGGGGTGAGAAATACATCATGTCATCTTTTTCACCGGTCAGTGCCAGAGAAAGGTAAAATATTACTGAAACTGCTGGATTCCTCAACACACATCCAGAAATTGAATTTTAACATTGATTGATGCTCCTGGCAGAGAAAATCAGCTTGATAAGTATGCATAGGGTTCCCTTGGATTCTGCTGAAACACTCAGCTGTGAGGCAGCATTTCTGTGTGGAGGAAGGAGCCCTGAGAAAGATCTTTCCCTACCACAGCACTGGTGCCTTTGGGTTCAGCTGCCAACCACTTTGTTGGATGAAGAAACCTAGTGTGTAATAATTAATTCCTCCTAATTTTCAATGATGCTAATGGTAAACAAGGTCACTGTTCAGTCTTGCACAGCACACAGTGCTGCGTTGGTTCTGCCTGCAGTTGCCAATAGATAGGAATCAATGAAGTGAGAGAGAATAGCTCCTATTTTTTAAAGGGAAACATTATATATGTTGTGGATTTTTGACAGCAGAAGTGCTCTCAGTTGCTGATACAAACCCTGTGAATGTAGGCTGAGAAGAAAGAGCCCAAAATGGGTCAGGGGCAGAGAAGAGCATTTATTCTGAGATCACAGCAAACTGAACACTGCCAGCAGTGAGTCCTGTTCTTCCACAATCTGTTATCTCACACAAGTGCTTGTGTTTGCAGTCTTTGTTTGCTTATAAATAAAAGTATTTTAGTTTTCTTTCTCCTTCCAAAAAAGGTATTGAATGTATTTGGGGAGTAGGAGGAGAACTGAATCTTAAAGATTTTTATACAGTGTTCGTGGAAGGATTTGAAAAGCTAAATAATTACTGACAGTTTTGTTTTTTCTTTGTCTTGTTTCAAATAAGAAGTTATGTCATTAATTAAAAGAATCCCAAGAAGTATCTGGATTGACAAAATAGTGACAAAATAGAACAGCAAAAAAGAAGGGAGAGGGGATGTAGCTCTTTTTTCTACCTCATGCTTGGTCAGCTTAATTATGTTCACTTAGATTAAACACCTTTGTTTTTTAAAAAAATGGGAAAAACTGTCCTTAGAAGTTCCTTTATTTGAAATGGGTATTCCTGTGGATGAATGGTCAAGATAGAAGTTAGTGGGGAATTTTTAAAATGTGTCTTTTAGCCGCTGTTCAGTTCTTGCTCAAGGAACTCAAATGGAGGCTGTGGTGCTCGTCATGGCATCACTTAGGTGATCCTTCCTGCTCACACGGTTCTCAGCTCCCTCCAAGCCCCTCTGGCAGCTGCAGGATCCTGCCTGGACTGGGCTCTTGCCCGGGCCACATCCCAGCCCATGATTCTGAGTAATACCAGTGACTCAGGAAACAAACACATGTGACATCTCACAAGCAGCTCAGTGAAGGCTTCCAATTTCCCACTACACAGACCCATGATTAATCATCTTCTGCTGCTGACTTGCTATGTAGAGAGTGGTTCAGTTAAACAGCATTGGTCCTGCACATTTCCAAACTCAAAATCTTGGTTTCAGGAAACTATTCCTCTTCCAAATATTCAATGAATACATGACAGAGGAAAAGGTGTGATAGGGAAACAGAAAAGCAGAACTGCAAGCATCACCTGCTCAAGTGTGACTTGTTAGTCCTTAATTAAGGTTTTTTTGAATGCAAGAAGAGAAGCAAGTTATCATTTAAGCAGCATCCATGAATGAGAAGGATGCTGAGTGTGATAGCACAGGTCTGCAGTGCCATGGGAAAACAGCACGGGGTCAGTCCTGGGGCTGCCTTTTTCTTTTACTCAGGGCAATGAAAGGGCTCAGAGTGTCTTGTGATAAGCTACTGCCTGGAGCCCATTTCCATCTGTAATTGTTAGCACAGCTGAGTGTTGTCGTTAAGGGAATCACCGTGGCTGTGGGCTCCCTGCATGACTCAGCTCCTGAGCACTGTTCTGCTTGGCAGAGGGGAGAAGCTGCCAGGCTGGCATCCCCTCCTGTTCCCTTTGTGGAAATATGGGATGTGGCTTTGCAGGGCAAGCGTTGGTGCTCTGGGAAGTGTCTGAAGGGATGGCCTGGGGTGCAGCCGTGACCGTGAGCTGTGCTGTTGGTGTGTTATAAACGATCCTTCACTCACCCCCGTGAGGAATGCCAGAGGGATGGAAAACTAAAACGTGAAACTGGTGAGCACAGAACCCGAGAAAGTGATTCATGCTGTGTGGAAAACGGGCCTCACTGGGTGTAGGCCTGTAGTTCTGTAGAATTAAGCACGGCTACAGGGGCTAATAATTTATCTCGTTTACAACAACATTTATTTTTCTTTTAGTCCTGAAAAATGCATAGGCACGGCATGTGCACCACGGGTGAGCCTTCAGCATGTCTGCATCCCCAGGTGCTTTTCAGCTCCCACAGGTGGCAGAGGAAGGTGGAATTCCCTTGTGAGCAGGGGGGATAAGCGGGCAGAGCAGATTTTGCTTAGCACACAAACTGAATATAACAGCAATTAAACCAGATTTGATTTGGTTTGTGTTCCCTCTCATGTGCAGTTATGCTGTGTTCAGAGAGTTTCTCATTCACTCTCTTTTCTGAGCCCTTCTCATTGAGGACTTCAGTAAGAAACATGACCACCACCCCCTTGCTTCCTGAAGAGCTGGAAGGGCTGGGCACATTCCAGAAGGGTGCTCAGTGTTTCCCCCCATGACCCCCTCAGAGACAGCTTTCTGCTCACCTTGCTTCCATCATTTTCAGCTCCAAGACTAATTCTGGAAACACATCCATAATATGCTGTAGCCTAGGACTATTCTTTCCCTGCATTGGAATATTTTTGTAGTCCTTTTTGCCAAGGAATCACAACAGAAAAGCTGCAGATTGGCTTTTCTGATTATTCTCTCACTCCTTGCTGAAAAGTTTCTCTATCATTCTGCTGAACAGGGAAATTTCAACAGGGAAAACAAATGAAACACAGTTTATATTCAGATATAAAATTCTCACTCAAAGAGAAATGGGGTTTTTTTGTCTCTTGGGAGAAGAATTAATTTCCTCTCCTGGATTTTGAACTTTATTCCTTTCTTACAGATCCTTTGGTGAGAAATGAAGGATCCATTAACCATCTCCAAACTGATCATGCACCACAGAAAACGAGAAGCCCTTGGAGGTGACGTGAAGTCTCCAAGCAACAAACTGAAACTTTAAAACTAGTAAAGGAATGAAGGAGTGAAACATCCCAAATGCCCAATTAGTCAGTTTTATTATCACATTGTGTGTGGTCTCTGTGAAAATCTGGCTACATCTCACAAACTCTGAGACCATCAAAAAGATGTTGCATGTGCATACCTCATAATAAAGCCATTAGAAACCCAAGAGGAGTTTTCTAGTGTGAGTCATGATACACAGGAAGAGATGAGGCAGGGCAGCCAATTCACTTTTAAACAGCAGTGTGAGCCCAGTGCAAAATCAGCAAAGCCAGACGACTGGGATATCTCACACAGTGTTTTATTTACAGCCTCAAAAATGCCTAAATCTCAACCAAGCTGCAAATCTAACTCCTTGCACTGATTTGGAGGTAGGAGAGAGAGAGGGCAGATGCAAGCAACAACTTCAGAGATTTACCTGTAGTCTGTAGCACCCACCTAACCCTGCAGTAAACTTGGAGAGGGGAGGACCAAGGGTTGTGAGACAAAGGAGCGAGAGCATGGAGGAATTGGTTCTCAGTAACTCCACAGAGCAGAAGCCTTGGTGAGAACTCAAAACACATCCTGGGAGAGAGATTAGTTTCACGTACAGCATTAATCTTTTATTTTCTTANACAACTTCAGAGATTTACCTGTAGTCTGTAGCACCCACCTAACCCTGCAGTAAACTTGGAGAGGGGAGGACCAAGGGTTGTGAGACAAAGGAGCGAGAGCATGGAGGAATTGGTTCTCAGTAACTGCACAGAGCAGAAGCCTTGGTGAGAACTTAGAAGACACCCTGGGAGAGACATTAGTTTCAGGTGCAGCATTAATCTTTTATTTTCTTAGTTTACACTTTTTTAATCTCAAGGAGCTTTTAGCTTTTTTAGAAGGGAACAAGTTAGAACAGAACAGCACTGCAGAACACCCTTGGGGTGCCTAAGAACCAGAACAGGTTTGGGAATCTGCAGCTCAAGGCCCACAGTCATCATCCAGGGAGCTGCAAAAAGGAAAGTCACCCTGCCAGATGTTACCTACAGCCTTCCAGCAAGGCCAGCCATTGATATTAAGAAACAGCCACTTTATGAAGAACAAACCGAGCAGGAACTGAGCAGAGCAGAACAGTGCCAGGACCAAGATGCAGAGAACAATGAGTATGTGATTCAGATAGAGCGAACATGAGACAGGAGCCTGAAGCAGCCCTTCCTTCCCAACCATGGCAGTATTTTCTTAGTTCAGTGACCCTGCTTGTTCACCCCTTAAAGCTTCACTGTTTCTGGACAGAACACGTCCTTGGGACAGGAACACCCATCCCTTGGGGCAGGAGAGGATGGCAGCACATCAGCCTCTGCTTGGGATCAATCCTGCAGATGGTAGAGGTGGAGAGAGGAGACAGCAGGCAAGGACTGTGGCAAGATGGAGGGATTAAGTTCAGGTACAAGTTGGACCTAGTTAAGGCTCAGCCAAGGACAGCACATCTTCACCTGGACTGAACAAGAAGTGTGGTGGAAACCTGCAGAGCTCTTGGAAGCAGATGTCAGCAATACAGAAGAAGATGGAATTTAATGTGTGGAAAAGGAGGAAGAGAGTGTTGGAGAGATGGGTCTAGTGGGAAACAGTTCTTTCAGGAGTGTAGCTAGGATTTGCCGCTCGTGCATTTTCTGCTCACCACAACTGCGTTTCACAAATCCTCTAGCTCACAAGTTCATGGGGAAGAACCTAGAGGAAGATTTTGAGCATCTCTTAATAGCAGATGAAGTAATTGGGTGGGAAGATTTTTAGCCAAGGTGTATCCAGTGATGGCCAAACACCACAATTCCCATTTTAGACCCCAAATGTTCAAAGAAAAAGTTAAGACCAACTGACCAAATCACCACTCACAGCTGATGATTTTAAAACTATTGTTATTTCCCTGGAAATACTGGAAATCTCTGACTGCTGAGCAAGTAATTTTCACTCAGGAAAGATTTAAGCTTTTTTTAAGGTGGCACTTCGCCAGCAGAAAGAAAGGTGGTGCACATCAAAAATGCTGGTTTTAATTTTGGCTGTACCTGCTGACCCTGCCCTGGTGACAGATGGAACACACTGAATGTTTGATAATGCATAAACACTTTGTCCTTCAGGATGCAGTCAGGACCTCTCATAGCATGACCCACTGAATGGCCACCTTTCTCCTGTACCTCCTGGCATCTCACAAGGCAACTAAAAGCTGATTTCAAAGGTACTGGTCCTTCCCGGGGGGGTCCCATAACCCCTTGCATCCTTTTAATTTCAAAAAGCATCACTGTCTACTCATTCTGAGAACAAGGATATCCCTCAGGTTTAGGCACTTCCATGAGTTTGCCCATCTCATCACTGATCACAAGCAATGAAAGACAAGCACAGTTGGTAGAAATGAGGGTGTAGTTACAGGCTTTTGCATCAAGTCACACCTTCCCCCCAACCTCTAGGCTGAGAAATCTGTGCTAATGCTCCAAGTCTGGAGAGGTGTCAGTCAGACTGAGTGTACAGAAAGCCAGTATGGGTAGATGCCTGGTTTAGGACCTTTCCATGATCCTTTGAAGTATCCATGCAAGACAGAACAGCAAGAATTATGAGAAAATTGACACCCTCAAGCAAAGACAGACTTTTATTCTGAAAAAACTACTTAAATGCAATCTGCTGCTGTGTAATATATATGCCAGAGGGACAAAATATGGTGCAAAGTAAGATCTCACCAAGTTGAGATCCAGCTTACATATTTGGCCTGCTTAATCCAAGGATGAAAATAATTACGCAAAGTCAGTCTAAGCAATCCCAGAAGGATTTGAACATATGAAATACAGTCACAGCGAGAAGCGGAAGGAAGGGAGAGCTTCACCAGTTCCAGTTCCCCTTGGCTTTCCTAAGCCTGTGTGTGAATTTGGCCCAGAAAACTGTCTGGCACAAGGGATGGTGATCACTCATCCTTTCTATTTACACAAGAATGTGGGAAGGGCTTAGAAAAAGCTCCTCTTCTCCCATCTGGGGGTCTGGGTGGGTGCCAGTTAAGTTCCATGATGCATAACCATTTCAAGAAGCTCCTTGCCACTCTCTGTTTTGCAGGCATTTGTAAAGAAAGCAAATGTACATGCCCCAGTAGCATGTTGGTTGCCCTGTCATGGTAGGAGATATCCTGCTTTTCTATGCTTGTCATGACAGCAATACCAGGCAGAAAGGAAATAAAACCAGTTTATCACCTTAGCACACATCTAACAAGATTTTCAAACCCCAGCAGGTGGGGAAAAGAAAGAGAAGAAACTTAACCCACAGGTAGAAAGTCTTGATGTGGTGTGTGCTCAGAGAAGCCAGAAACTGCATCTTCTTGAGGGCACCAGGTGCCTCTTCTCACACGCATGAGCAGCAAGGCAGTGGAGGCAAAGCAAGATGTGCTGCAAGAAGCAAGCTCCTACCTGGGAGCCGTGGGCAGGTTTCAGTCCCAGTGTCCTGCTGACAGTGTCCCTGCCGTGATGGATGAGGTGCTTTGGGTCATTCCTGCGCCCAGGTCCCAGGGTGGGGCCAGCGGGGACGGCTTTGGCTCCAAACCCCGCCTCGCATCATGTGAGCCCGTCACCCCTGGCTCCTGCCAAGGGGTGCTCCCCTCTCCTCTGTCCCCGGAGCCCTCCTGAGGAGCCTCTCTGCGAGCTGAGCGGCAAATTACAGCCAGCCTGCCTCGCCTTTGAGTCCTCGCCAAGGCTTTGTTTGTTTCCTCTTCTGTTTCAAACATCCTTTGTGCCTTTCTGGCTCAGCTAATTAGCCACAACACTCAGCTTCTCCAGTTTTTAAGTGCTGCCCAAATAATAGCTGGTCAGACCTAGAGAGATTTCAAGGCCCGTGCTGAAGGTGTGCTGAGGTAGGAAGGTGGTCTCTGCCTCTGGTGGGTTCATCCAGATGATGCACAGAACATCAGCAAAGACACGGTGGCTTGGGGTCAGTATCATAACAGGGTTTGTACCTTGGTTTCTGCAGTGCCCTGCAGCCAAAGCTGCCTCATCTCTGCTCCTGGTCCTGGCACAGAACATTGGGTTCAGGTAACAGAGGAAGCCATCAACGCCTCCAGTTGCAGGAGGGGTGGCTGGGACATAGAAAGGATGACACCACAAACTCATTGGTGCAAAGGAACATCTCCAGGGCATCCTCAGCAGCCATAAAGAGTGGGAAGCCTGAGAAAGAGGCACCTGGGAAATGGGGGGAACTGCTCTGACACTGCTCAGAGGGAGAGATTGGAGAAAGACAGAAAGGCCGTGTACAGCCAAGAAAATCAGGGAGAAAAGCAGCCTTAGACATTCGGAGTTGTTCTATCAGATGGACCATCAAACTGTGTTTTAAAGGTTTGTCTGAGCTTGACTGTTCTTACAGCTCCATGATGTCACTTATCTTTGCCTACCACAAGGCAGTTTGTCCAGGGGTTAAAACTGCAGTTTCCAGCCGTATGGCAGCCTGTTGTAATCCGCCTTATTACATAACTCAGCAAATATTTTGCTAACGTTCAGTTTAATTGCAGGATTGATGGTGGCGAGAAGCATATTCTCCTTTATGAATTTTTTCCCCTTTGGAAATCAGGATAGAGACATGCAAAGGGCAGTTTTTTTCTCTGCTTGCCTTATTCAATGGTCAAGAAAAGGCTCTGTGTTCCCCCTCACACCAGTCATGTTTTGATTCTCAAGGAAAAGGTTAACATTTCTCCTTTCCCTACTTCTCCTGCTGTGGCACATACCAGAGATCAGAATGCAAGAGACAAACATGATACAAGTCATGCAAAGAACTAGAAATAGGGTAGGGAGGAGGTGAGTTATCCTTAGTCCAAGTTAGGTGGAGCCCAGCTATTCTTGTGCTGTTTTCGTAAGGCCACTCTGGATTAAGGGAGGACACAAAGGGGAAGGGAGTGAGACCGAAAAAGAGTTTTGCTATTTAGTTTTTCCTGAGACTGTTTATAGGTTGCTTGACATCATTTCATGATCGTTCATGGCAAAGCTTTCCTAGGCTGTTTTCTTCCTCCTCCCTTTAATGCCAGTGTTGCCTTTCTGATGGTGTGGGATCTGCGTGGCTCTTTCCAGATCTCGTATTTTCTCCTGCTCCTCCTCATGTGCTTCTCTCTTCTCATCATATTGTTGGCCCTTCTGTGTAATACAGAGAACAGCTGTTGGAGGCTCAGAAATGCTGACTGTTGGGCCAGATCACAAATTTCTCTGTTCCTTACAACAACTTCAGCTCTTTCAGATCCATGCTGACCCACCTTTTCCATCTTTTTTCCATACCTTCTTTTAATCCTTCTGGTTTTTCTAATCATAGCTGTGATCCCCATTTACTAAAGCCTTTTGTGGTCCAGCTCCCTTTTCCAGTTACACTAGAGTGAATCCAGAGTAAATCTGCTGCTGTAATTTGGATCATAAGATATGAGATGACTGTACCTTCCAGGAGCCAGAGCCAAAACCAATGTCACCATCGTCAGCATCTTTCTCGCCGTTGTTTCCAATATCAAAGAGAGATTGTAGTCTGGGAGCAGTGATACCAATCATCAGCCTGGGAGTTAAGTTGCATAATTTACCTACTTCAACCTTCTCCAGATGCTTTTCAGCCATTAATTAAGTATAGGAGCCCAACAAAGACAAGGGTTATCATTTTCAGGGTGAGGCACTAAGAAGGCAGCAATGTTCTCAAGGGCACATACAAAGAGTCTCCCCTGGCTCTATGGTGAAACCTCACATTGATTTTATTGGCTCAAATTCAGCAATAGGAGTCAAAAAAAAAAAAAAAGAAAAAAAAAAAAAAAAAAAAAAAAAAAAAAAAAAAAAGTCCCCGTCTCTTGTCCGTGTCTTACCAGAATTTTGATCCCACTGGGAAAATGGGCACCACAGAATGGGTGCTGAGTCTTTCCCATGCCACAGTTGTGTCAAATTTGGGGTTGATGTTTTGTTGAATAGGATCAGAGGAAATATAAATGTCTGTGACAAGCCACTCCATATGGCACTGACTTCATTGGGGCTATCACATTTCCCCTTCCAGGCCATGGCAGGTCCAAGCTTCCAGGTCCCTCAGGATTTGGGGATTGATTTTCCTCTTTCATGCTACTGCTGAGTCCCAAACGGATTTACTGATGTTGGTCATCAGTCAAAGCTAAGCACAGCCTTGGTGCTACCAGACCTTGAAAACAAAAGTGTGGAGAACCTGATCTGTTCTGCATTCATCCACATTTCCAGCACCTCTCCTGAAACACATCTGATGCCACAGTAGCTAAAGGATTCTGCTTCATGCTGTGTGTCAGGAACTTAAAAAAAAACAACCAAAAACAGAAGCCTGGTAAACTTCCCAGACTGTGCAGTGCATCTGCCTTTTGTGCCCTAAGAAAAGGGTGAAGGTGGTAGGGCTGTTTCCTTTAATTTTCTTGGCCCATAAGCACGCATCATGTTCTCACACTGGACTAGGCTGCTGGTCCATCCCAGCTGTGTATTTCATTAAAAAAAGTTTGTATTGAGGTGAGATGGAGAACTGAGACGGAGAACCCTATGCCAGTGAAAGACAGATGAAACAGTTTTGTTTCTTGTCTCTTATGTATTCTATGAACACAGTAGTAAATGCAGGTAGAAGAGTGCATGTTTAATGCACCTGTGTAATTTACAATTAATTTGCTAGCATTAATTTGCTAATATTTCTCCCACAGTAATTCTAACTAGATGGATTTTTTTTCTTCTTGTACAGCCAGTTCTGACAGAGGAAGACACACTGATAGAAATCTAATGGTAATATTGTACTAAAGAGAACTGGAAGCCCAGCCAGGACTAATTACTCCAACCTCAGACCTGGCTGCTCTCCCCATGGTGAGGCTCTGTGCAGGCACATGGGCTGGCAGGGTTAGTAGGGGAACAAACTAATGCAGAAACAGGAATGAAAGGTTACACTTGTGCAACTCTTATGGCCCTGAAGATACTTCAACACAGAATGTTACGCCAGCAAGTTTTTGGTACACAGACACTACTATTTAGTTGTAATATTTACTACTAGTAAGTACAAAGGCTTAAGGCTTGAAAAATTAGGACCTTATTGGCATTTTCAAACCCATCTGTGTCTCATGACTGAACACAGTTATGTAAAAGTCTATGTTGCCATAAAGGCAGGGGTGTATCCTTGAGAGATATTCCTTTGGTGTTTGAGAGTTTGGTGGTCTGAATTTCCTACAGTGAATGGGCTCCAGCATGGGCTGGACAGGATGAAGAAAGCTCCCTCATGCAGAATACCAGCTCCATGTGCCTTTTCTGTCACATCAACACTGGCTATAGGAGCTCCTTGTTATCCCTTCTCTGCGTCCCCTGCACTTCCACATCATCCCCAAAGGTGCACTCTCAGTTAGACCAGGGAGAAAATAGCCCTCCTGCAACCTCACTGCCAACCAAAACCCCATGGGGGTATCCCACTGCTCAATAATGCAGCCCCAAGCACCCCACACATCCAGGTTACCCATGGAGGCTACAGGACAGATGTGCTGGGGATGGGATTGTGGTTGGGACAAGGTGCAGGAAATACAGAAACGAGGAAAACATGAGGTCCATCTGCACAGGACACTGGCACTGGGTGACCAGGTGTGCTGCAAGCTTGGATCCAAAAGTATTTTGCAGCCACTCCCCTGTACGGACAAGCCCAGCCTGGCTGTTTGTTTGAATGTTTGTCTTGGCAGCAAGTCTCCACGTCAAACCAAGGGTGTCATTTATCTCCAGTGGTGGCGGCACTCACCAGAGCGAGGAGCAACAGCAGCATCCCTGCAGGCCCTGGCTCATGGGGGCTCTCCCTGGTCTTTGCTTTGTATTCCTCCACCTCTCACACAGTAACAAAGGCCCTGGAAAAGAGGCTGCTGCAGCCAGAGTGCCTTGGACAGAAACAGATGGTGCACAAACTGCTGGGCGAAATGCACCACGCTTTGGTGCCCAGGGAGGAACGCACTACCAAAGCACACTTGAGATGTCTGTTGATTCTCCTCCCTTCTTGAAGTTTTGAAATGCACCAGTAAGGAAAAATCAGCATTTTTCAGCTGGTTTTGGTTTGCTGCTGAGGTTTGTCAGTTCCTTACATGAATCAGAAGCTGTGGCAAACACAATGTGCTGTGCCTCTGGTGGGTACATACCATCCCCATTTTTTGCAGCTTGATGGAGAACAGCAAACCCTTCATTGCACAGGGGATGGACAAAGAAAGCCTTGTTGCCTGTGGGGCTGTGTCATGCTGAAGTTTCTTTTCCACTTGTGCTCATAAGTCACCAAAGGGCCCATGCATACCCATTGGAAATAGAAGTGTGAAACTAATAACTAAAAATATAAACTCTGGAGGGAAGAAGATGAGTCAGGAGGGAGGGAAGACTGAGAGAAGCCAGAGGGATGCAATTTACTGAGCCTGATTCATGATGCTGGCAGGGAGCTCTCTGCCAGAGCCAGATGAATCAGATTCCCTTTCAGTCTATGCTGGCACCACAATTATTTTGGTGTTACCATGGGTAGAACAAGAGTAGGTATTGGGAAGCATTACTGGGCAGAGAGTGTCTGCTGAAACTGAAACAGCTTGTTATCTTAACAATATTCTCACTGAATGAAGTAAAAGGAGGGAAAATGAAATACACTGGTGTGTCAGGTCAGAACTTCTCCTGAGAGCCAGGGAGGGTGTTCCTCACCCTCCTGGGAGTCTTGCTGCTGCAGGTTTTGTTTATCTCTGTCTCTTGATGGGGCTGGAATAGATGCTGTTGCAACTCATAGTCAAACATCTTGAGAAAATATTTCTAAGAAAAAGTGCAACTGGGCCAGCATTTTGGTTCAGATCCTCAAAATTTGTGGATCATGTTCAGCAGCAGGTATGGTGGAATGGACACACAGCCTTTCTCATGGCAGACAAGAACAGAGGAGAAGGGATGTCACTGTACTTGTAATGTTTTTCTGGATATCACTGCTTGCAGTGGAGCCCTGACCAGGGACTTCCACAGCTCCAGCTGATCTCAGGATCTCAGGTTTATTTCCACACAGTCAACATGGCACCTGAGAAGCAGCAATCTTGTGGTCCAGGTGTCCATCCAGCAAAGGACTAAGGTACGTCTTTTATTTTGACCCTTGCTCCAGTCTGGTGGCAATTAGGAGGCCGTACACACTTGCTAATGTCTTAGTCAGTGGAGTCTTTTACAGCCATTAGTTCCTGGGGATTTAGATCATGCCCCAAAACAAGGTGAAGAATAGGTTTAGAGAACATTTGTGCTAGAAAGACCTCTATATTTTAGAACTTGGCCAACTGCCACAGTTTGCTGATGGAGATGTTCTCTTCTCCTACTTATTTGTTGTTCTGACTCAAAGATTATCCACGAAAAACATGTTCATCAACAACTGCAAAACGCTCCCAGCCTCCTCCAGATGTCAGATCCAAGTGCATGCCTGTGCTTGCCTGGCTAATAAAGAAAACTGGCAAATTTTTGTTTATCTGTTTCTCACCTGTGTCATCATGACAGTCAGCTAAAGCAAGAGCAGATGAATATAGCCAGCAGAGACAGGAGCTTACAAAACCAGCCTATTTTTAGCCAGCCTTCCTCCCATGCTGTGGAGGAAACGAGGCGTTTAATATGCTCTGCTTGATGTGGGATTCATGGTGTGGTTTTCCCCACCCTTGCTCGGATGATCCTGCCTCATCACCACGCTGATATTCCTTTCTCAAACCCATATCACATGTCTGGGCAGCCAGCCAGCCTACCTGTCTGAGACAAACAGAGCTGCTTCTCCCTGCCACGCCCTGAGCTCCGAGGATGATAATCCATTGTAAGGAAACATCAGCAGTAACTGTTTGGAAAGCAGACGCCTGTCAAATTTCACATACAGCCACCTTTCCCTGCTGCTGCCTCCTTTCCCAGCACAGATCTTGTTGTAGGTGCCATGGCCCTGATCCTGCTTGGCACCTCCAGGATCTGGTTGGTGCCATGGCAAGACCCCGTGCAGGAGATGCTCCTCTTACCCACCAACAGCATCCTTCACACCACCACAAAACGGGTACCATGAAAGTAACAACCCAGGTTCATGGCATGGGGGAATTTTGTTTCCTTAGCCAAAAAAAGCCTGAAAAACCAACCCAAACATTTTGCTAATCAGTGAGGAAAGCCTGGTTTGGTGGAGTGCTCTGTTAGTGTTCTGGTTGTATTTGTTTCTATTTGGTAGCACCTAGAAGTTCCAAGAATGTCTCTGATGTGGTAAGCAGAAAGCATAGTAAGAACCACAAAACCAGTTTGTTTGCTAAACAAGTAAATCTGTGCAGGCAGACAAACATTAGGAAAATGCTACTACAGGAAAAGTCACATTTATAAAAGAAAATATTTTCACCAAAACTATGTCAAATACATTTTGAATAAATCATACTTTAATACTGTCAGAGTGTAGTCCTAAAATATTTGCTATAACCTTATAGCGATTCAATTGTAACCAGGTAACCAGCAGAGAGTCAGACTGTATCTTTTTTTGGGTGGAGACATATGAGTTATTCCTTGAGATGCCTCCTTGATTCCAACAAGTCAACTTAGGCAATAATAAGACTCAGAGTGCGACAAGCAATTTCTGACTTTCCATTGTTATGGAAAATATAATCCTAAACTATTTACAAAAGAAAACAGAAATAATCAGGCATTTAAAGGAAAAAATAAAAGCGCTCCACTTTTAGACTATCAAAATTTTACAGACTGTGTTTTGTAGATTATAACTTCTACCAGAATAAATAGCGAGGAAATTTATTGCAGAATGTAGATAAACATGGTTTTTTGTATATTTTAGGGAGAAAAAGATACTGTAGAAATTTCAGATTCCTGCCATTTTTGTAGACACAACTTTAAGACTACAAGTTGCTTGTTTTAAAACAGGTCAGTCTCTGCATAAACTAAAGAGCAGATTTGTAATTTATTGATACTCTTTTGCCAGCTAAGCACTGTTTTGCATTACTCTTTAGACTCATTCCTCCAGTCATCACTGTTCTGCTTCAGCGATATTTTATATTAAAATGTGTATCTTTTCCCCTTAAAAAAAAAATTAAATTGCTAATTTCCTCCTGCTCTGCAGGGAAACCCAGGAAAATAATCCCTGCTTCCAGAGTGCCGTGTTGTCCAGCCAACAGACCAAATACAGAGCATAGGACACGTTGAATTTGCAAACACACTGCAGGGCACAGCTCTAGCCATTGTAAATGCCGGGTGGATTGGATCATGCAGGAATCCTGCTACTCTGAGAAATGAAGGGCAAGCTCGTGAATTAAGGCATGCAACCCGAAAGAGGTCATTTAGACACAGCTTGGATTTAATTTGTTTACAAAGTCTAAGGCTTCCTTAAGCATAGCTTCGACATACGCAGGAAAGTTTAGAGGAGGCAACGACAGGCTTTTCTTAACTCTATTTTTCCTTATCTGATTCATGCAGCATCAGAGAAAGCCACACCCCAGCAGCTGCAGGGTTTGCCTGGGAGGCTGAGTCGCAGCGAGCGGAGCACAGGGAAGCAGAAGCAGAATACAGAAAAGTATAGAAAACGTGAGCCCACCACTGGCTGGAGATCCTTGCCAGTTAGGAAGAACTAGATGAAAGCAGTCACACATCTTGGTAGGTTATGGTGGCACAGCAATAACAAGAGAGAAATACTTTGTCTTTTCAGAGGATCCTGGTGCAGAATCAGTCCCAATCCAGAGGAGGAGACGGAGACTTTGTGATTCTGTGCTGCAGGAAAAGTGCAGCTAGACTGAAACTAAATGCTGGCACACTCCTCAGCCTCTCAGTGAATATACATCCTTGGATGCAAACCAGATTATTCCGGGCTGCCCTGCATTGCATTATGCCTCACTGATCTCTGCGTGCAGAGCTGGAGTTCAGGTCATTGCAGAGAGAGAAGAGGAGTGGTGAGGATGTTCCTCGCAGAGTCTGAGCACACTTAGGGAGATTGATGAGGGCTGTCCGGCTGCCCGATTGGCTGCTGCACTCCCCGAGCTCCAGGCAGAGGCCAGGCTGACACAGAGCACAGCAGCCTCCTGGTGATGGAGCAAGCTGGGAGGAGTGGGGCTGGAAATGTTCTGCATGCCTCCCTGAGGAAATGCAGAGCAGCGTGCAAGAAGGGTGAGAAGACCCGGGGATTTTCCCTTCTCTGTGAGCAAAGTCTGATGCAACCCATTCCCCTCCACTCCTCCCAAAATCAGCAGAAGGGAATCCCACTCATCTGCTTAAAATTACTTTCTTAAACTCTGGACACTCATCAGAAGAAGGGGTTTGGGACACATCTTGGAAATGAACTTGTATTCATGGCCAGCTACTTAGTGCCACCAAGAATGAAAAAGAACAAGGTATAAAATATTTATACATAGACTTTCTGTGTTGAACTTATTATAATGCTCAGACATTTCATTAGTAATCTTGAAAAAACAGGAAAATCATGCTGTCCATTCCACATGTAACCAGCCTGGGGCCAAAACCACCTGCTGTGCAAAAATGTGCACTGGGTCTGATCCAGTACCCACTGAAATCAACAGGACAAGTTTCCCTGATCCTAGTGGAAGCTGCTTGGCATCCACCTTAGATTATGCCTAGCCCTTAGTTTGTTTTGAAGAGCATAATCCCCATGACACCAGTTAGGCTGGCCCCATCAGCTCTGTGGGAATTTGGTGCTTCAAAGATCACAGAAGAGGTGTCTCCCGCCAGAAGTCAGGTCTGTGGACTTCTGAGGCCAGGGTTCAACTCCCACAGCTTTAGATGTCTACAGAATAAAAGCTTCATGCTGTGTCCCATTGTAGTCAAAGGACTGTAGTCATCCAACCATATTTGGTTAATTGTATCTCTAACCTTTATATTCTGCTAACTGTGCCTAGTGGTATAAATCCTTGAACAGCAGAGCCAGTCCAAGGCTTGTCATGGCTCAAACATGGGGAAGATGGATCAGAAGACAGAGTGGTGACTCGGGGATTCTCTGTGCGCATAGGATGTGGTTTCTCTCTATTTGCAGAACCAGCTGATCAAGAGAGCAGTGTGGTATCTGACAAGTGAATTATTCTTAGTGCAGTAGAGGAATAAATATCCATGTGTTCTTTCCTACCGTTGAAAGCCCTTTCTAGACATGCTTTTGAGCATAGTAAAATATTTAGTGAAGATGACAACAGTTCAAGTAAAAATGCAGGTGCAAGCACACGTGCATGCACACGCAGGAGAACAACACAGCTGGAAGATCTCCCCATTACTCATTTCAGCCATATGTTTGCACCTACAAAGCCAAAATACTTCTAGTGGCAGGTATTTTTGGTTAGCTTTATTTTTGCTTCTGGTATCAGTAGTGAATTCCTGTACAATGCAGAAAGTGTGCAGGGTAAGGAATGCACCAATATGTCACTATCCAGCACAGGAAGCAGAAGGGCAGGACCTGGAAGAGATCCATAACTGGGGACTAGATTTAAATGAGATTTCAGAGCTTGAAGCATGACATGTGCAGAAATTAGTCCAGCACTGTGCTGCCAGGCACCCCAGCTCTCTGCTTGGGCTGCTGCCTTGTGCTAAACACAAATACCCTCTGGAGGGACCTCATTTCTGTTGCCCAAGAGATTGGATCTCTCCCACACAGGCCCAGAAGGGGCTGCTCTGAAGGAGAAGTTCAGTCCATCTGGATTCCTGAGCTGGCTGAGCTGCTGGATCTCCAGAGATGTTTTGTTAGGTATCCTTGGAGTTTAATTTATCCACAGTAGCAGGTTTGGGTTTCTCCACGTGCAGTGGTTTAGGGGTGGTACCCACTTTTGTCATAACACACCAGTCCATGGAGCACTCTCCTGACATGCACGTGGTTTGGGTTCAGTTCTCAGCTTGCTTTGTGAGGGAGAGGGTCTGGATTCACATGTTCCTTATCTCAGAAGAACCAGGGACATAAATATGGAGCTTCATTGGATCTGGAAAACATACTCTCTTGACACCATTAAGAAAGCTCTTGCTTGCTGAATGCACTCCATCAGAGTCTTCATAAATGTAGATGAAGGGAAAGTGACAGCCCCTTCCTGAAGGAAATGGCCATAAATCAGTAGCTGCCTGCCCATGGGCCAGATGTCACCACAGTCTCTGCTCAAACAAGGTATGAGGTGCTGGTAGAAGGGACCACAGATTTAGAGCTGCACAACCCCAGAGACCTGCTGGCCACCCTCCACAGGGCCACAGCTCAGCCTGTCCCCCCTAGGCTCTTCCCAGCCTTCCTGCTGCTCTCTGCAAGCATTTTCAACCTGTGAATAGGGCTCTAATGCTACAATTTTCTGATCACGCCCTTTCTCTGTAAAATCCAAGTATCTTGTCCTCTGAAAATGTCCTCCCTCCATTGCTCATTAGTTCAGCCAGGTGGAGATGCCCTCAGGGCTGGCAGCTGAGTCTGATGGCCTCAGGGCAAGTGTGTCATGGAAATATCCACAGATGACAGAAGAACAGGGAAAAGCAATTGCAAAGTGCTAATGCTCCCTCAGGGGCTGTGAACAAAAATAAGATAAAAAGACAAAACCAGACCTTTCTCGTGACATTTCATACCCCAGAAAATTTGTGGTGGGGGAGGAGCAGTCCCTGGTGCAAATGGCTTGTGATTTGGAAACACTACCTGTCCAGAAGCCTTTTTCCATGTGTGTCCCTTCACTGCTTGTCATGTCCCCTGGACCAGGCTGAGCTGGACCAGGCCACCAACTGAGCAGAGAAATGTCCCAGAGCAAGGCAGTCCCTGGATGTCAGAGTCTGGTGGTGTGTTATTTCTGGGCTCTTTGTTTCCAACTGAGTCTACAAAGACCCAAAAGTGAGATATTGGGGGGAGTATGTTTGCATGACTAAGGAAGAGGGTAACTGAAGTGTCTTTGGTTTTTAAAAGGGGACATGTACATTGCAAGATAATTTCAAGGATTTTTTTAATAGTGTCTGGAAAGAGAAATGTACCTCTGAAGGGAGATTCCTCTGGGGGTGGGTATTGCAGACACACACACCCCTCTCTATTACTGCTCAAGGAGCCTGGAGGATGGGTTCAGTGCAGTTGCTCCATTTTCTTCTGTACACAAAGGTACCTGATGCCCATCCTGGGTACCTTAGGGGCCCCAGACATCTACATGGGGCTGGCAGGTCTGACACAGGACCCAGGATAAACCTGTCCCCTTCCAGAGAGGCCAGCAGAGGCAAGGCAGCATATCCTGGTTGTCTCAGAGAGCATGACTTGCCTAGGTTTGGACAGCTGAACCTGGCCAGGGAGGCTGCACTTTGACATTATTAAAACTGAGTCAACACATCTGTTCTGGATCTTGGCAATTCAAATAATGGGTAGATAGAAATCGTTCAGAGATGCATACTTATTTTTCTACATTCATTCCTCCTCATTTTGTTTGAATTACTCTTCCTCTTGCAGTTCAACTCACCCAGACAGTGCAGCACAAGTGAAGATGGCTCTTCAAATGATCTTGTATTTCTGTCCTGGATGTACTTCCTGGATAGCAACACCTCATCAGGCTTCTTGTTAGAAACTTCCCCCTCTGGATGTGGGACCCAGTTCATTTCACAGGTAAGACTCCTCCAGGGGGATTTATGGCTCTGGCCTGGCACACCTCATTCCTTCTGTGTTGTTGGAGGAGGGCAGCCTGTCCAGGAGCACAATGGCAGGGTGAGGTCAGGGCATAGAACCCGTCTCCTCCCCCATCTGCTCCATTCTCACAATAACACCATTGTCTTGCCAAAAATATAAATACTACCAGAGAGTAGGGGCTAGCAATACACTTCCTAGAGGTATCACAGAATCATAGAATAGTTTGGGTTGGAAGGGATCTTTAAAGGTCATATGGTGCAATCCCCTGCAGTAAGCAGGGACATCTTCAACTAGATCAGGTTGTTCAAAGCCTCACCCAAGCTGACCTTGAGCACTTCCAGGGGTGGGGCATCTGCTGCTTCTTTGGGCAACCTGTATTTCACCAGTTTCATTGCAAAAACCCCTTCTTAGTATCTAATATTTTAGTTTAAAATCTTTCTCCTTTGTCCCACCACTACATGCCCTTGTAAAAAGTCGCTCTCCAGCTCTCTTGGAACCCCTTTAGGCACTGGAGGGTGCTAAAAGTTCTCCCTGGAGCCTTCTCTTCTCCAGGCTGAACAACTCCTGCTCTCTCAGCCTGTGTTTGTAGGGCAGGTGCTCCAGCCCTCTGATCTTTTCTATGGCCTTCTCTGGACCTGCTCCAGCAGGTCCATGTTATATCCTGAGCAATTCCTCCAAGTGTCAGCACTCACCATGTCTGCACACACCAGTGTGTTCAGATGGCTTTGCCCTAGGTCAGTGTGTACAGGAAGAAGAATTCCAGCTGTCCTTTTGCTCTGCAGTTTTCATACCACTGAAAGGTTAATGAGGCTGAATGCCTCCCTGATCCTCAAATAGTTGGGCAAAACATGGGGAACACAGCTCGTGCCTTTGAAGCACAGAGCTGGAGGAAGGCTGCTCAGCCACGGCATCTGTTCTCAGCGAGGCCGGCTGCGTGAGCCCTGCAGAGTCTGCTGCAGCCCTTCAGCTGCTCTGCAGCAGCACATTGCTGAACTGGGAGCAGCTTCTTCTTCCTTCCCATGGGCATGGATGTCACTGTCACTCTGCACTGTAACTTTCCAGGTTGCACAGCTATCTCCCAGCCTCGATTCCTACGTGCATCCCAGCATTTGCACTCTAGCATCCAAATTAATATACTTGCTCTTTTGAGGGTGCAGATTCCTCTCTCTTCATTCCCTTCTTTCCTGCTCTCAGTGTCCTTCTATTCTTTGCCATTGGCCCTCAGTGGTTGGTTACTGGTCAGATGTTGCTGCCACTGCATGGGCAGTTATGGAAAATGGGTGGCAGGAGATTTTTCCACTGAGGTCTGTTAGGATCAGAGGGAAGATGTATTGCCCTGGGAAACATGTTCACATTTCCATGTCCAACAGAAGTCTCATCTGGTCCCTCCTCAGCCTTCCCTTTCCCCTTCAAAGGCCTCCTGAAGTGTGCCCATTCTTATTTGCTAGATGTGTTCTGCTTGGATTTATACTCTGGCCAGTTCAGCTGTCTGAGATCTGCAAGGTCCTGCAGCATCTCCTGAACCACCAATTTTCTTGTTTTCTTTATGTGACTCTCTCCTTTTTTCTAGAGTGTTTTACATAACTTCTGGATGATTTGAGGTTTTAGTCTACGTGACATGGACCAGTTCCAGTGACTTTTCCCACCTCACTTTTGTGATCTGGTATCTGCTGAGTTACACAATCTCCTCCAACAGTAACATTCAGCTCATCACTCCCCCAAGGTAAAAATCTGCTTAGGGAGCTGCTCTCATCTCAGATGCACAAACCTTTTCTGGCAGAAATGATATGGGAAAGTCAGACAACAAAGTTCCCTGAAGCCAAATGGGTGTTATTCATTCCTGCCATGTCTTGCTCTTTTAAGCAGTACAGCAAGAACAGAACAGAGAACTTAGAAGCAAGTTTAGAGTTTGTCTGAAACTGTTCCTACAGGCAAGCAGAGCTAATAATTGTACATGGAAAAATTAGATACAAAATATTAAAATATTTTGCCTGAAATAAAAAAAACCAAAAACCTTTCTCAACTTCAGCCTTCTAGCCCCACCCCTCCCTTTTAAATATGTCTGTGATTTGCTCCACTGTTGGAGTTGTGCACATGGAGTATCCAAAATGAACATGCAAGGCACCCTCAGTTTCTGCTGCAGCTTCCCTGATGCAGAAGGAGCCCAGGTGCTCTGGCCTTTAGTGTGCAGAGTCCAGATGCATGAAAAAAATGACCTTTTCTAACAAAATTTGGCAGAGCTCTTTACACTGGTGTTTTCCTTCCAGCCTGAGATCTTTTCCTTTAGTAACTTGGGACCACACCATTTTTCTGGACTAAGTGAAGACTCCAGAATATGGTTCCTGACTGTAAAGGATCTTGTCATGGCAGTTTGCTCTCATTCTTTAATGTGTATTTGATGCATGCAAGTGAGCATGTACTGGTACATCCATGGGGCAGGGAAGGAAGGAAATATGCAGTGCCCAGTGAATTTCTGTAGGGTCATGTTTGAGTGTCCTGACTCAGCTGTTCTTTTGGCCAAGCTCTGCTGACCAGCTGCTCAAAGCTATTTAGACACCGGATGTCTCAATATAGTTCAGCATCTGTCTCAGGCTGACTGAGGACTGGTAAGGACCTGTAGAGACTGATCCATCCAAGGTTATTATTTTTTGTAAAGACATTGGCTTTTGCTCCTGATATACATGGACCCTCTGTGCCTAAATTCTTTTTTTTCTGGAGAATTTTTACTGTTGCTTTTTGTGCCTTTCAGAAGAGTGCCCTCTCTGCTGTCTGATTTTAGACTCCTCCTGGTGAGTCTTTAGGCAGAGATCAAGGCTTGGGCAGAAGAGATTTCACTGCTTTAAAGAGTGAGAAAAACTTAGGCCAGGTTAAGTCTCATGAACTCTCATCACACTGTAGTAATGCTAAACTACAGTACACTTTGCTATTCCTAGTAAAATACACTTGTTTTCAGGCTTTCTTTTTGAGCCAAACAGATGTAATATCTCAGTGTTTTACCCAAAAAGACTCTTAGTTAGGATTCTATTGAAATAACTTTGAAAGTTTTATTAAAATGTGTCTGAAAATTTCTGAGTGAGATATATCTACCTCAACTATATAAAATCTTTCATTTTTACAAGAAACTATCTGCATACCCTGATTTGTCCAGTTATGAGGACAGTTCATTTATCTCTTTCTGTTTCAGCCATTTGAGTTCCAGACAATCAATTACAGAAATTTCTTCCCTCTTACAAGGACACATTTTTCAATGCTACATTTCTTAGGCTATGAAGAGGTATTGGCTGCCTAAAATCTGCTTTTTTTCCATAGCTCTGTTTCCCAAATTCCTCTTCCCAGCTGAAGAGAAAATATCAGTGCAGGAAGACCTTTTCTTCTACAATGGTCAGATCAGTGCTCCTCCATTAACCAGTCAAAAGGTAATGATCTTTTAGCTACCCAAGTGACCTGCATTGCTCAGATAGAAAGGCTTTTAGAGTTTGCAGGGCTGAGTACTTCAAGACTTTACCTCTTACAATTCTTTATCCAGTTCTGATTGGAGTCCTGTGCAGGTTCTGGGAGAACTCAGCATGTAAAAGTGGGGTTCACTAAGGCCAACAAGGAGCAATCCCCTGAGTTAGCCTGAAGAAAATGGCAGGAGAGTACCAGGGACCTGCAAAGAGATAGAGAAACTTAGCTCTGAGCTGCAGAAGTACCTGCTCTCACCTGGAATCTGTAACCATAGACTCTTTCCTGGAGATCATGTCCAAGCCAACTTTTTGTCACAAAACACAGCTGGGGAGAGGCCCACCTGCCTTTGCATGGAGTAGCTCGGTTTCTGCAGGACACTTCAGGAAGGTGAGAAGCTGAAGAGCAATTCCCTCCATTTCCTGGAGAAGGGTGCCTGAAGGTGTGTGAGAACCTTGTGGGCATTGGCTGCACCCTGGAGTAGGAGAGAGACACTGTGCCCTGCATGAAAACATCCCTCAACCCAGCAGCAAAAGTATTTAAACTGGGGTCTGGCACGTCTGGGAAAATGCTTTGACTGCTGGGCATCTCTTCTTTCTGTGTTTCCAGAGGCTGTGTTCCAGAGCCTGCTGCCTTGGAGGATGCCTGATGTGAGTCTTTCATGACTCATCCCTGCAAAATAATCTGCCACATGAAAAAGACCTTTTAACTCTAGGGTTTCATATGTTGTCCCAGTGCTGAAATCTGCCCAGTCTGTCTTTGCTGTAGGTCTTCTCTATCTGCTGCAGACTTATGTTTCACCTGTGCAGTGCCTCCCACTCCACTGGCCTGTGTTGCATCTGCTCTCTCGTTCTCTCAGCTTCCTCCATCCCAGGATCATTCCCCTGGTTCCTCAGTGCTGCACTTGTGAAAAAGGAAATTCTTTTACAGAGATGAGTTCATAACAAGTGGATCACCATCCTTCTGCCATCTCCCTTCCTTACCAGTGGGATTCCCAAAGGGAACACCCCTCAGAAGTGACAAAAGGTCCTTTCTAGTGTTAGCTGACTTGCACAGGGCACCCAGTGACACCCACTGCCTGGCATGGGGTTAGGAGCTGCTTGTGGTTTCCACACTTTGCCTCTGCCTCTGGAAGAAGGCTGTCGTGGTGCTCCAAATGATGCTGTTTCACAAACACAAGCATTCTCTCTGTTCCTTTATTGTTTCCTGAGAGGGTGCGTTCATCTCCCTCCTACTTGTGGCTGTCATCCAGCCCCTGGATCTGTGCAGGAAATCTGCCTTGAACAACATGTGAGGGCTGCCAAGACATGCATTGCTGGTCCCCACAGGCACCAGCAGACAGCATTATAATTACTTGTCCTCAGGAGATCAAGTGGTACATGGTGTTCTCCTCCAAAGACCAGAGCACTGTCATATTGCAGGGTAGCTCTGCCTGGGGACAGAGGAGGGACAGAGCTTGGGGCTGCTGTTACACTGGGACTGAGAAGGCTGCAGGACCATTTTGGTGTTGCAGCCTCCCTCACATCCAATTGAGCTGTTTGCTGAGCTCACCATGCTCTATCACAGTGGAGAGGGCTGTGACTCAGGCAGGATCAGATATCTGAGCACACTGTGGCTGCTCTTTGTGAGTGAGGGGCGTCATCCTTCTGCTTGTGCCTGCTACACGCCTCAGGTCAGGCAAGGGTTGCAGGGAGAGTGTTTTTCTTCCTGCTCAAAGGAGGCCAAAGCCTGAAGCCCGGAAGGAGATTCCATGCAGATCTATCTCGCTCTGCTCTCCCTGGCAATGAGTGCTCCTCCAAGCCCAGGCATCTCCTCTCCCACCAGGAGGGGTCTGGCTGTGGCTGTGGGATTTTTGCCCTTTCTTCTCACAGAGGAGGGCAGGGAGAGCAAGTTCTGAGGAGAGAGATGGTTCTGAGTTGCCTGCTGGGGTTTCAACCTAGTCCTCATCAAGACAAGAGCCTTTCAGCAGGGCTGCTGCTATTTATTTCACGTGTGGTACCTCTGTGAAGGGAAAACATAAGAGTGATTCAGCTGCTGCCACAGGGATTTACAGTTTCAGCCAGGCATAGGGGTGGGGCAGCCATGCCACCAGAACACAAGGACACACCATCAGCTGCAGCCAATACTCTTCACCTGCCATAAAATTTGGGATCAGTTATCATTCTCATGTTAACAGAGGCCATGATCTGTGCAGCATCACCTCTGAAAACAAGCCAGCTGTGAGGGCTCACAGGGAGGGCTGTTCTCCCTGGATAGCCTGACACTTTCAGGCAGGCTGTGCTGTTTTCCAGAAAACAGGGACAAAAATCAAATGCATGATGCTCTTGAACTGGTCTCCCTAGGAAAATACTCTGTGTGTGAACAAAAATGTGATCCCAAACAGAAAATGGTCACATGACTGAAATGTGTATGGCTGGAGGAGAGATAAGAGTTGGTGAGAGGGAGGGTAACTGCAGTACCATCAGAGATAATGCACTGCCTAAGAAATAACCCCCTTCTGCTCTTTGGGAGCTGAGGGCACCTCAGCACAGCACTGTGCCTTGCAGAGACTGTGAATATTCAGCCAGAGACTCTGTGCTGGAACAGAGCCCTGTCCAGCAGCCAGCGAGGGTCTGCTGGCCACCTGCCCTCTGCCCTTCTCCTGGTGTCCACACATTGAGTTCACTGGTTTCCTCACACTGCCAGTGGCTGACACTGTCACAGGAGTGCCACCACCCAGCACAGGGCATTACCTGAACACTTGTGCCTCACTGGGAGCAGTGTCCTTTCCAGGATTGCACGGAGACATCTACAGCTGGCTGGGATCCACCACCCAGGACCTTTTCCTGAAGGCAGGTGCAGACACACCACCTTTCACAGACCTCACCAGAGCTGAATCTTTTCTATCTGAATTAATCCATTCCTGCTTTTCAGTGATTACACAGAATCTGGGGCTTTGGTCCAAGAATTGGGGGAGCCAAATTTGCTGAGTAATGGGATTCAAATCCATGCTTGCTCATCAGGTAGTCCAGTGGGAGCTGTGGGAATTCCCATTGCATTTCCTGAAAATGGGTCTGCTGTGCAGCAAGAAGCTCAGACTGTGATCAGATAGAGAGGCACCACTGCAGATATGACTGTGATTTAGTGGTCAAGGTAAGTAGGTGGCTGCCAAACCTTGTTGTACATTTTACATTAAATATTTAGCACATTAAAAAAAGGAAGTGGTTTTCTGGAACAGAGTGCCCCTTCTGCTAGGTGAGTGTCTTGACTGCTAAACCATCAAAGTCATCATTTTTTTCCTTGCTGCATGTGCAGAGGTTTCTTTGCTTTCTACAATCTGAAGGAAAAAGAGTGACCTGTGAGAGGTAACTTGCACAATATTTCACCAGGGAATACCAGAATAGCATTATCCAAACATTGATTTTTGGTGAGCTTATGGGGTTTTTGTCCTGGCTTCAGCTTGCAGGTTTTTGAGTTATTCCATGGTGCAAGACTACTCTAAGACTAATGGAGTGAAATGCCCTTTCTTCTAAACTGCTGCACCCCAAAGAAAAATAAAGGTGTTAGTATGTCTGTTTTGCACTCTGCTCATCCCTGTGGTTTTGGAGTGAACTCTGAGCAGCCAAAGGTACAGAGAGATCCCACAACTTGATGGGAGAGGTGGGTACCTCCAGCTGCAGCACATGGCAGCATTTAACAGCAGCTCTAATTATCCAAAGGGGTTGCTGAGAGAGGCTGCTGTGGCTTCCCTACTGCATCAAGCCCTTAAATGAAGGCTGTTTTGTTTAGGAAGTCTAAAAGTTGCCTAGCATTTATCAGTGGGTAAGTGCCAGTACATGGGTGTGAAGATGAGGAGAGGGTGTAAGGCTGGGGACCACTCTGGGGGCAAGAAGGTGCAGAAGAGGAAGAACCTCAGGGAGGAAGCCATGGCTCAGGGAGGGAAGTATATAACCAACAAACAGGGTCAGGGATGTGCTGTTAGAGAGAACAGTGTGTTGGAAAATAAAATGATTTGGCTTTTCTGTTTTAAAGAAAAATAGCATGCTCTGTGTAAGCCTGTGCTGGGACGCCCTGTCCGACCTTGCTCTGAACCTGGGTGTGTGACCAGACATTATCTGGTGGGGGCCTTCCAGAGGTCTGTTGTAAATACTGTTTAAAGGAAATATTCCTACCAGAGGAGGAGGAAGAGTTGTGCCAGGAGCAGAAGTGAGGCACAGAGCCCCACTGATGGTGACAATGGGGTGAGGGCAGGATGGTGGCCCAGCTCCCACACCTCAGGGCTACCCTGTGCAGACCCCAGAGCTCTGCTCTATCTGTAATTCATTTAGCATGATTAGCTTGACATGATGTAACCCCTGTCCTTGTGACTCAGCATGCCAAATATAAGCATCAAATGACTACAGAGTCATCTGATTTACAGGAGTCTCACTTATAACAGCTCATTACCGAGCCAGCAAAGGATCTGTGAGCCAGCCAGCAGAGAGCAGATTGGAGAGCTTATGAAAACAGATTTTGGGAAGGCTTTCCTAGTCAGGCCTGCAAAATCATCTACTTCCAGCAAATAAGCAAAATCATCTTGCTTTACCTTTTAAGTTTTCCTTTCTCACTTCACTTTGTCTCAAGCAGTGAAGTTTCACCTACCAAAGCCACCTCAGGAATGGTCTAATGAGTCTGTTTAAAACCAAGTCAGAATGAAATCTGGCTGGGAGCTAGGTGATGGAAGTAAAGTTTTCCACCAGCACAGGGTGAGACCAAAGGAAACTCACAGACCTGCAGCTCTGTTAATGGAGAATTTTCACGTGGTGTCTCTGCATGTCTCAGTGTGTCCTTTCACAAGTCAGTTAGTTGGTGGTCAGAAACTCCCATTGGCTGTGAAGTATATTGTTCACTCACAGGCCCTCTGTATTTATTTTATTACTTAAAGAGAGCCAGATCACCAAAAATTTTCTTACATCCCCCTACTGTGCTTTACAGCTCACTCCTAAAAAAGCTACATCGTGTCAGTGACTTGGGTGGTCAGGCTATGATGTTTTCTGAATTACTGCAGCTAAAACTAGTCCCATGGAATATCCCAGGCACTAAACAGGCTATTTGACTGCAAAGCACCCATTTGACATCACCTGTCTTTGAGCTGAGTTAGGAAAGGAAATGGAGACATTCCAAAGTGCAATGCCACTTGCATTCAAGTCTTGCCTAATATGATCCCTGCTGTCATGTATTTCCCTTTCTGTAATTTCTCTTTCTGGGCTGGTGCAGCTCTGCCTGTGCCCTCAAAACATGAACTTGGAGGGATGAGGCTCCAACTGATCTCAGAGACCTTGTGCTTATGGATAGAGAAGACACATGTCCAAGGCCTTCTCGACATGGTACAATGCAAACATGTCTCTAACAGGGTATTTCCCTGACCTCCAGGCTATAGGATACTTAGGATAAGGGGATTCCAGGAGCTGAGATGGGCACTCAGGCCATCCCACAGCTAGATGGGTATAACCCCAATCCCTTGCAGCCACTGAAGAAATAAAATGTTTTTATTCCAGATATCTGGGCTGTGCCCAGCCCCACTTGGAGGGGCCATACTCCCTACCTGTACATGTCCTCAACTGCAGATTGTCCTATGCAGGAAACAAGTAAGAGATTCAGTTTTTAAGGAAAATGCAAAATGTTTGGGTGTATGCTTATCCATGGGTATTTTTCATTCTCTCACTCTTTTTATGCAAAGCTGTCACAGGAGACATCTGACAGAACCTCTGGGGCTTTGTCCATGTATGACCGGTGTTTGTATTTAAAAAAAATATCTCAGAAATGTTTTGCCTAGTTCACATGATTTATTGCTTCAGGATAAGATTTTCTGGAAATCTGTAGGATCCTCCAGGATCAAAGCAGGCTGGCAAAGGCAAGGTGCTGTTATCATTACCTCTTCAGTCACCTTACTTTCCCCATAGGGAGAAGTAATTGTGCATGCAGTTTGTGTCTGGAAGCAGTATATTCTACAGAAATGCCACTTATTACTGCACTGCTTTTCATCTGCAGAGGGGAAAAGTGATGTGAAAATGCCTGGAGGAGCAGGAATATGTTAATATGCATCTCATTTTACCATGCCTAAAAGAACCTCATGCAGACAAGGAGTTGATAAAAGAGAGTCAACGCTGAATAAAAATCCCCAATTAGAGTCCTATCAAAAGCAGCATTTCCAATGGTAAAGTGGGTTAGCTCTCCCTGCTTTTACAGAAATCTGTGCTAGTGTGTGCTTGCTTGGCTTTTTTATAACCTGTCTGTACCTCTCCCATCTTGAAGCCATGGCTTTCTTTCAGGTACCTGCGTGCCACTTCCAGCAGCTGGATGGCCAAAAGCTCTGGTGTGGTGCTGGGTCACTAGGCAGAGGTGCTGCAAGCTCGTTGCTCCAAGGCAGGGCACTGGAACTCCCCAGTCTCAAGATACAGAATTTTTTTGTCATCAAGTGATGGCAACTCACAGTGGTTTGCCATCACTTTAAATGGAAACATGCAGTCAGCCCTGAATCTGACAGAAAAGTGATGGTGCTCAGCAGCTCAGCCCTGGCTTGTGGCAGTCTGGAGACAGAAGTCTCATTTTCAGGTTGGGTTTGGAAAGCAGCATATGGGTGGAGAGATGGCTTGTAGCTGCTGCTGTGGGGCCCAAGGTTTTGGGGAGGGCTGGAAGGCTCCAGTTTGTGAGGGTTGTCTGCTCCCCTTGGGCTGGGGCACAGCCCTGGTTTGCACCAACCCCCACAACCCCTGTGCAGAGTGAGGTGTTTAAGACCATCCCCAGGTGAGCAAGGGGCTCATGCTGGAGGCTCAGCCTGGGATGTGGCAGCAATCCTTTTGCCCCAGCTGCCAGTGGCACTGTGTGTTTGCTGCTTTTCTCATTCCTTGCCCCAGTGAAACCCGTGGGGCAGTTTCTCAGGCAGGGATTTGAAGTTGCAGATTCACTGTCATGCTTTCTAGCCTGGAGTCTGTCCTTGCAGTGCACTGTGGTGAGATTCAGATTGGCTTTTACCATCCCAGTGCATCTGAGGAGGGTAAAGCATAAACAACTTTTGCAAAACCATGCTCTGTGCAACAATCTCCTGGGATCAGGTGGCTCTTTCCCCCACACAGACCTCCTTGCTCTCAGCACAGACCCTTATCAGCAGAGGCTGACTGATAAAGCAGGGCAGTGCCACTGGGGGCTGTGTTACGTGCATCTTGGCCACACACACAGAAACACACGTGTGTGTGCACACACATTCCTGCCAAGCAGCAGGCAGCAGTGAAGCTTCCAGTGATCTGGGAGGGACCTGGAGGGCTCTCAGAGAAGAACTGAGCTTGTAAGAACCCCTTTTCATTCAGCCTCTTTCTCCAGGTAACAGTTTGTTTGTAGCATCTGATTTTCCTGTCAGCACATTCATGCCACCTGCTCTGACAATTATTTCTGATTTCACCCAGTGTGAATTTCTACTGGGCCATTTATAACTCACTGTCACAGGGTGCCATAGATCCTGCTGTCAGAGTGAGGACACACCTGACTTATTCCCTATGCCTGTGTTAGGAAATCACTAGTTTACATTTAGGGGGAAAAAAGTTATATTTTTTTCTTCATCGTTTCAAATTTTATCACATCAAAAATAAGGGCTGAAAGGGATTCCTGAAAGTCATCCAGCCCCGGGCACAGCCAGGGTGGACTGAGCATCTAAACCCCTTTGGACTCTCCTTGGCCCCAGTGTAAAGGCACAGCCACACAGTCACAACATCTCACAGTAACCATTGCTCTGTAGTGGCAATTTGCAGAGTTTGCCTCACCTCGTAGTTCAGGAGCTCCAGGGCAGACCTCCCTTTGTACCAGCAAAGTTTTCATTTTACTGCGTGTCTGAAGTAAACATACCTCCCTCAGATTTGCTCCTGAAGGGAAGGTTTCACTGGAAATGTTTGTTGTTATAAGACAAAAGCAGCCTCCACATCTGCATGTGCAGAGTCCTGGTGGTCACAGGGGTGCAGGAGCAGCAGGCACTGCAGTGGTTTTGGTGCTGTTGGGAGTGGCTGGATGAGCAGACGTGGCAGGAGGGAGATGTCACTGGAGGGAAGGGTGCTCCCATCCCTTCATCTCCATCAGCCCAGCAGGACCACTCTCTTCTCAGTGACAGACACACTGCCACATGGTTATAGCACCAGTGGGATGTCCTCAGCACCCAGAAAATGAGCTGTGAGCAGCTGGGGAGTGGTTCCCCTGTGAGGGCCTGTATGGAGAGATTGGTGCCCATGGTACCACTGCCTCCACGCCAAAACACAAATTTTCTGCTTCCCACAGGAAGATGAAGCTGTTTCAAACAGTCATGGTGTTTCTGATAAGGACTGCATCTTCTTTACAGTCACCAGGTTTCCAAGCAGATGTATTTTGTGGTTTCTACAACAGCTGGGGTGGGAAACTGCGTGTTGCCAGTGTTACTGCTGTGTGAATTCCTTTTTCAGATGTTTATTTGTATTGCCAGTGTCCTCAATGTGTCCTTGCTATGGGTGTAGCTCTAGTGCCAACAAAAACCTCCCAAAATTTCAGCAAAGGCATCTGATCCTATATTGGGTTGCAGGGAATAATGAGTGTTTTTCAACTGGTACTTGAACTTAAAACCTAATCCTGATTTATAGCCCCACAGATCTCTTTTTGAAGCTCTGTGTGTTTCCTCCTTCCTTGGGAGTGGTGGCAATGGTGTGCTATGGCATCAGTCAGTGGCTCAGGACGTCAGGGGAGCATGTCTAGATGATGCATGTGTTGGTGATCCCAGGAATCTTTCCCTGGAGTTTGTCCAGGGCAGAGATTCACTCTTTTCCAAAGTAATGTCTTGCAAAAAGGAGAGTCATGGGGAAAGTTATGACATGTGGACAGCAGGCAAAGTTAAGGGGGGGACAGTTGTTTCAGGCTGCTGTCCCTTCCTGTAGCTCATGGAAATGAACAGTTTGGGCTCAAGTGTGAGGTGTTGTTGCTTTCCCTCTCTTCTGCAGTTTCAGGATCAAGAACATTTCTTTATCTGCATTTTAATGTCTACACAGAGTGCTGGGATCACACCAGTCATTGTATTTAGAAATGCACTGCTGAGGGAGGAGGCTTTGCAGCCTGAAGCACATTTAGCAAAGTACATAAATGTAGGGAGGGGAGGAAAATCCCTGAAGGCACCTCTTGTACAACTATGCAGCATAAAAATTTACACCACTTCAATAAAGTATACACAAATACTTTATAGTCTGTCTTCAACCCTAGCTGCTCTACTGTGATTTCTAAATAGAATATGATTAATGTTAAAAATAATCCAATATATGAATTCTGCCTTTTGGATTGTTTTTAGCAGGTCAAAGGCCATTATTGCAGTAATTGAATAATCCCACAGCCCTTTGCTCCAGACATTCACTATGGAAACTAAGCACTGAGGACTGGCTATTCTATTTTCCAGTCATCCAGACAGCATTTTAATGGGAAAGAAAAATCTGATGCAGTTAAAAGCCCCTCTAAAAGCAGATTATGGGGAAAAAATAGATGCTCAGATGAGATGTAGGCTGATGATTCATTTCAAAATACTGTAATTGTTAAAGACACTGATAATCACTTTGGCAGGAATGCAAAGACATAAAAATGCTTTTTTACCCTGTGTTCTCTAGATTGAGAGACAAGGGGGAGGGTTGTTTTCTTTCCATGAGACCAGTGAAAAGCACATATTTCTAAAGTAGAAATCATGGTTTGTTCTGAGAGTGCTTTAAGACTCTCAGATGAAAAATACTCTGCTGTTAGAAACGTTGCATGTCATATTTAGACAACAGTGTTTATTAATTATAGGATAGAATCATCTAATGACTCCAGCTGAGATTATGACATGGTGTACCAAGTATTATATACACATCATACAGTGAGGTGTAAAAACAGCCTGGGACACCTCAAATCTAAGTAGACTTGTAACTGAACACTTTATTTCACCTGTTTTCAAATCGTTGCAAATCCATTTATCCCAGTTGACTTACCTCAGCTTTGGAGGGAGACAAATCATAGGCAAATTTTGGTATTCTCATTTTTTCTGAGAAAAGGGCAGGGAAAAGGTAACTTATTTGCCTGAAGTCACAGGAGGGATCTATGGAAAAGGTAGCATTGACTCTGGACAGTGTCCTAGATGCACAAGACTGTTTTCCTCCTATAAGAAAGGTCCTAAGCTCATTTCAAGATGAGTGAGAGTTAGCCAGAGACACCCAGGTGCTGTTGGTGGTGAGTCTCCATCACTTCTCCATCCCCCTGGAGTTTTCACTTGTGTCCTGGTGGGCTCACATCCCCTGTGGTCCTTTCACAACCACCACAAAAGACTCTGTAGGTCTTGAGAGATCCAGGGAAAGCAAGTGCAGACTGAAATGCAGATATGAGGCACAATTGAAACCTTTGACCCCACGGGGCTGCCAGTGTGGCACTCACCATGCTGGTTACTGAGCCAGCCAGGCTTGGCTGCTAAAAACTTTATGGGATTTGGTTGCAGAACTTAACCCTTAGAAGCCCATCAGCTGCTCCCCAGGCCCTCTGAGGAGCTGGCCAAGCAGTCAGCTTTTAAGATCCAACATTTGAAGCATTGCAGATTCATTTTTTTATGCATCTTCAATAACCTAAAAAAAGCTAAAGGTCTGCTAAAGGTGCAGCTGCATTACCGGGAGAGAACCATTTAAGATCTGGCACAGGGAAAAGCACATATTTAAAAGACAAGCCTATCAGTCTTTAATGAGGTTATATGGGGACTGAGTGGTCATCTCATCACTGAGTAATCCTTAATGCAACGTGCTCTGAATCTATAATTAAAGCAGCTTCCACCTTTATCTCCCATGCTAAATCTTGATTTCTCTCAGTTCTTGCAAAATCTCCCTCTGTCTTAAAGGTACACCTGGTGTGTCCATGAGCCCTGAAAGGATTCATCTTGAGTAGCCTAGTGGCACTGTAAAGGGCTGGCTTGGATCTGAGAAAGAGAAACTCCAAAGTGATGTTTCCTACTGAATGAGTTTCAGCAAAATAAATCAGGTTTTAACAGTACAAAACACCTTTATTACTTGTAATTACCCACTGTCTCTTGCTGCTCCTGCCTGCTCACACTCTTTTTCTGTGGAGAAAATCTTCTCTGCTGCTTCTTCAAAAAGTCCTCTCTCAACCCAGAGGCTCTGCAGAACTCCCAAGAGGCTCCTTGCCTTCTCCCCCATTGAAGTCACTCCCACCTGAGCCATTGCAAAACTCTCCAGCAGCACCTATTGCTGGAAAAAAGCAACTCATTAATTACCTGTATTTCTAGAAATTACAGCTTGGAAGCACTCACTCAGGCTTAATGGCTGCCAAGATACCCTCAGGGGTAGGAGAAAGAAGGAACCTATAGGTCCTAAAGGGCAGATTCTCACAGAGCAATGTTGCCAAACCAAGCCCTCTGCCTCTCTCTTGGGTGACTGTGAAATTGTTCTAAAAGCACAATGAAGAACATTGTCAGATAATTGCCCTGTGGTCCAGGCACTGACCAACAATTTGGCATTTTCTGTCAGTTCCTAATTTTGTCCCAGGTTTCTTGTGTGATCTACATCAAGTTGGTCAAACTAAGCTTCCTCTTGCATATGCAGGTACCTAATTCCCTCTTAATTAGGTCAGTAATTACCAAGGACTCTGCAGTTGTCCAGCTCAGCCTCAAGGCCCTGCCAGTGCAGTCCTGCTTTTCTCCTGATGACTTCCTTGCCTATTTAGATACATTGGGACTTGATGGCACGCACTGTCTTCTCTGCAGCACCCACAACTCAGAGTTCCAGCTTTGATTTGGGGCTGTAACACACCTTCAGCCACAACACAATAGAAATAAACTACAGGTAGTGGCAAAGCTTTCATGTCTACACAAGAAGTGCAGGGACTACCTCATCTCCTTGCAGCAGATAACTTGAATCAGCCCCAGTTTTCCCCCAGCTCAGGTGCAGTTTCCACAGAACAGTAATTTATTTAATCACATAGCACAGAGCAATGTGGATCGCTGTCACAGCACAAAGGGACAAACATGTCAAGAGCTTGTCCTCAAGGAACAGCAACCTTCAGGCTATGACTGTGGGAACTGTGTTGTCTTTATTGGGAGTTCAGAAGTGGTGTGATTTCACAGCACCTCTTGTATGCAAAACGAGAGGCATTTGAAGGCAGGTGATCTGAGGGCATCTTTCTAAACATGGCAAGTGTTTTCCAAATTACTCGTGAGAACTGCAGCCCAGTCCAGCTGAGCTCTCTCTGCCTGCTCTTGGAGAAGGCTTTTTGTGCACTGCTGCTGCCCAGATCCTGTAGGTGACATCCAACAGGTGGGAAGGGCTCAGGCCTGAGGTCTGGGTGGTCCATGGTACAAACTGCACACCTTTTATTTCAGAGCGAGACCACAGCATGGTCATCCTCCTGTGTTCACTGTGCCTAATTTCTGCACAAATCCCAGGCTTGCAAAGCTGGAGGAGCATTGTGGTGTGGTCTAGGTTTAGAAAACCCACTGCTAAGGGAACATTTAGGTGGTGACTGCAAAAAGGGAGTCTCACAATCTGTTAATACTGACTGTAACCCTTCGCAGGCTTGCTGGGGAGGGGTTGGAAGGGAAGGTGCCCACTGAAGGGTGGGATTTGGTGAACTTGCCAGAGCAATAAAAACAACAACAACAAACAACAAACAAACCCCCCAAACAAACAAACAAACAAAACTAAAAAAAAAGGTAAAAAAAAAAAGAGTTGAGCATTTTAAGCAAAAGTTGCATTTTGACCAAAATTAATGGAAATTGGGCATTAAGCAGATAAATGCATTTCTGGTTCTAACCCTAATTTTTGTAATACATCCAGTGCCCTGTTAGGAAGAAAAACTTATTCAATGTCACAGTGCCTCTGAAACAGAGGTAACTGATGTGTTGGTAAATTGGAAATGCAATTCACTCCATCTTCAGCCAGAGAACTGTGTTCTGCATCTGACATTGCTTCATTATATTAATGTTTTTCTTTTTTGGAGATGGTGTTCCCAGACGATTTGAGTCACAAATAAATCAGCCTATCTTACATGTCAGTTCAGCTTCTTCTTATTAAATTGAACAACTACTGGAAGTTAAAGTTTTAGGAAAGAGCTTTCAAATTAATGCAAAGCTTGAACAAGTCTTACACTGCAAACAAGTGGGAAAGAGTAAAGTTTCCTCTGACTGGCAGCCAACAGCCACTTAAATTAAGGAAGAATCAAACCTTTTGCCAGTTTCACAAAATGTCAACACATCTGTCTGAATTATGAATTAGTAATGCAGAGCTTAAGTAGAAAAAAAAACAGACAAAAATGGACAAAACCAGATCTGGATCTCCAGTTTAGGTACAGAGGACTGAACTCTGTTACTTCTACTTTTATGTGATTGTCAAAACAATGTTGAAAAACACTTCTGCTTAAATAGAAGCAGAAGTTAAATAACTGCTTAAATAACTTAAATGCTCAGTAAAGTACTAAGAACCCAGGAATCTCTTGATACTTTTTCTTTAATTTAGGCTTTTCTTTGTTGGTTTGCTTACACTAGAACTCCATCTTGAAATTAATTGCATTTTTGCTCTGTACTGAACAAACTTGCAATCTTCTGGCTTACTGGGAACTGTTATGTATATTGTCTCAAGTACTGAAAAAAATAATACAAGTTTTAGTTATAATTTAGTTATTATGTATATGCAAATTATAGATACATACATATATATATAAAAATATATATATAAATTGATTTTAATTTCATTATAATAGCCATTGCCAGCCCCGTAGGTAATACATGCTATGAGTAGGCTTCAAAGCATTTCACAAAGGGAGTAAACATGTAATTAACATTGCTTTACAAATGGGGAAACTGAGTCAGGAGCTGTCTTGGCCAGAAGAAGGCAAAAGGTTAGCACCAGGTACTGCACCTCAGTCCTCTGGGCCCAGCTCCATGCCCAGGGTTGGTCAGATGCTCTGGTCTCTTTCTGACAGCAGGGGCTAAACTGGGTATTTAGGAGCTATAATTCCTTTTTCCAAACCCTGCTTCTTCCCTGCAAAATCCTAGACAACATCCACCTCTAAATAAAAATTACATTAGGCAATCCATGCTAATTATTATTATGGCAAAACTTTCTGTCTCTGGCGATCAGTCAGACAAGAGGTTGTCATGGAAGGCCTGTACACCTTTAGTCACTTCTCTAGCTGGTAAAAAAATACCTCTGGAGTGACTATCCCTGGTGAGATGTGTTGAGGCTTCCCTTGTCCACACCAATATCCCATTTGTGATCTGGGACATCACTGAGATCCTTCCTGGCCACTCTGCTGCTGCTCAGCCCTGCAGGCAGACACAGCCAGGGCTCACCGTGTGTTTGGCCAGGTCATCATACCAAAGAGATAAGCAGATCTGCATTGCTGCAAGAAATGTGTGGGTGAGGAATTAATCCTTGCTTAATTTGCTGCTAATAACTCCCTAGCTGTAACATACTCCACAGCCAGCCCTAGTCTGCAGTTTCAGACCCTAAGAAAACAGAAATGCATGCCTAAACCACAGTGTGATCCAAAAGGTGTATAAAAAGAGATGTGTTTATTAGGAAAAGGAAGCTATAAAAGAAGGGAGTGTAATGAATAACTGAGTATATATATATAAATATATATATTAATATATGAAAGAGGTAAAGAACTTGACTGTGGCAGTTTCCAACCTAATTGGTTTTGTGATACCCTACTTGAAGGTTGTTGTTGATGATTTCCGTCATCATAATACTCACCAAAAAAGGAGACTGAAATATTATTTTTTTCCCTTTACTCTTAAAAAAAAACCAACACATTTTTTCCTGTGTACTGGTGAGATGACAGGGCATTCTCTGAAAGAAAGTACAGTGAGACATAGTTCAAATAAATTAAAAAGGAATGGGAAAAGTATGGCGTAAAGATATGTCTGAATGAGTCATACATACACTGTCAGGAGAAATGAAGTTACAAAGAAAAGTTGGCATGTTTGTGAAATTTCCTGCCCAGATTGTGCCAGCAGAACTCACATATGGGCTTTTGAAACTGCAATAACCCTCATGTGTCCATGCCAGAGGCTTTTGTCCATGCAACAGTCTCTCTGCTGTTCTGAACAATCCTCCTGGTCCCAGGCCAGAGGGGAGGGTGGCTGCAGGCTCTCAGCAGGCAATGTGTGAAATATGGCCTGAAACTTCAAAGTAATTTTTTTTGCTATTCTGGGAAGGTGAGAATTGAGGAAAAGGTGTTTCATACCATTTTGTTTAAAGACCTACAACAAAGAGGAGTGCACTGTAGTGCACTATCCCTGGACTGGAATCCTGCTGGGTGACTTTGGACAAGCCCCTGAACAGTCTCAGCTTCCCCTTCATGGAAAGGATACTGTCCTGGCACCTTTCATGGAGCACTCCCAGATCCACTGATGAAAAAGACATTTATGTTGTTATTACCTTTAACATTTATATCCTTTGACATTTCTGAGTATGTGCCATGGGTGGGTCATGTCCAGCAGACAGCAGGCTCTGATCCAAGTGGAGTATGTATAAGTTAAAAGTGTGGCAGCATGAACAAAATAGAAAATTATCACAACAGCCTCATAGGCAAAGTGGCTGGAAGTGGGAGGATGAGTGAAGCACACTTTGCAGAAAGCCTCTCTGCTGCTCCACTCACTGCCCCACTCTGCCAGGAATGGCTCTGCAGCTCCCTCAGCTTTTCCTGTGCTCCTGCCCACAGGCACCTTGGTTCTTACCAAAGAGCTTCAGAACTTCCTTCTCTCTGGAGCTCTGTTGTTGCCTAATTGTGATGAAAAGTTCAAAGGAGTTGGCTTGTGCACTCACATCATCCAAGGGAACAGGAATCATGGAATCATGGAATTGTTTAAGTTGGAAAAGACCTCTAGGATGGAGGTGAAGGGAGGAAAGCGTGGGAGAAGCACAGCACAAACCAGCAAGAGTGAGGAATGGCACGTGGGTCTGGATTAATGGATTAATGGAACAGCTACCAGCACACCCTGATGCTCCTGGGGGAGGGCTGGTATGGAAGACAGCACAGAGCAAGGTCAGGGTGAAGGACACAGGCACCACACCTGGGCACACATGAGGGAGTGAGGGACTGAAGGGAAAATGTGGCCTAGAAGCAAGAGAAGAATCCAGAGAGAGTGTGGAGAACTGTGACAGGATAAGAGCAAGAGTGTTCAGGGGTAATATTACATTATTTAATTTGTCTGAACATTACATCACATCATTTCTGACTTGCTTTCACTGTAGCAGTTACTGACAAACTCCTCAACTTACTTAACCCACATAAATACACACATGAGCAGCCCACAAAGCCTGTAGGATGCAGCCCAGGGACAATTCTCTCTTGCAGGCAGCTCTGGGTGGGTTGGGAGCCTTCTGTCCTCACCCCTAGGGCCAAGTGAACTGCTGGCTATGCTGTCCCACTCTCATCCTTGCTGCTGGATGCTGCTTCCAGCCCAGGCTCATTGTTCACAGCAATGAGGACACCCTGATTTCCAGTGGCTGTAGGACTGGCAAGGGAGTGCATCCAGGAGGGGCTGTGCCCTCAGGAAAGGTCTGAGTCTCATGAGACTGGATGAGGGAAGCTACAGACACTCCTGGAAAGTTTCATGAGGCTCAAAGGACCATTGTGAAACCTTTGTTTCTGGATGCTGGGAAAAAGGAAGGGAAAAAAGACAGAGATAAACAAAATTAATACTAATGTTTTTCTCAAACTACAACTTTCAGGGTCAGGACAGTAGGTCAGAAGCTTTTTCCTCTTGCACAGCCCTTTCTCAGCTCTCTGCCCTCCCTAAGATCATTCCATAAATCTCTTGAGGAAGACTCCACAGGTGTAAATACCTTAACTCCCTTGGCTTTGGGTGGAGATGGAGATATTGCTGATTTGACCCAGCTGAGGCTCTAGTCTCTCTGTGCCCAGAATAGTTTGACCTGAGAATAAAATGCCATCCCAAACATGAGTGCACCTCAGGAACAGCCTAACAGGTGAATGATGTCTTGAAAAATCTGATTTTCAGCAGTAGTTACATCAGCTGCATTTGTTATTCTTCATCCATTTCTAAGGTCTGGGTTCCAGGATGTCTCTGTTCCACTGCTAGCTAATGGGAAGCCTGTGTGTCTCAGTGAGATGTTATTCATTCCAAGTGAATACACTTAGCTTTTCTAATCACCTTCCTCATGTTCTCACATAAAAATTACTCAAAAAAAAATTGTATTTCCTGGAACAGTCATTGACAGCATGTTTACCATCTTTAATTGATCACCCATCACAGACTCCTTCTCTGCCATAACCACTCAATATTTCAGGGCCAGGCCAAGAACTTGCATTAAGTGGAGAATATTTGCAAGGTGTGTCTCCAAGACAAGAGGAGCCCTTTGAAAGGTTAAATACTGGGGTCTGCAGCACTCCCAATCTTGGCTGGAGGCTGAGATGCTGCAGGCAGGAGTGTGGGACACTGCAGCAGCCCTCAGCAGGGATGGGGGCTGTCAGCTCAGCAAGGCTTTGGATCTGGAAGCTGGAGGAAATGGGAGCAGTCCTAGTTAGAGGGTGATTATAACAACTTACATTTGCCTTCCCACCCATCACTCTCATAGGAATTTTTTGAATCTCCAGTAAAACCATGTTTCAACAAAATAATAGGATGGTTCTCTTTATTTATTTTCTTCCTCTCCAAGTTCCATCATTGCCAGACTGGAGGACTCGGGATGGAAAAACAGAGAAGGAGGAGCAGCCACACAAGATCTAAGCAAGTGAAAAATGCAAAACATCAGGAAATGTTTCATTCCACATGAAAATGGAATAAAGTTTTTGTTTGCAAATTGAGAGTGCTGAGCAAGCTAATAAACAACCATAGGTCTTGTGGTATTTGAAAAGTATTCTCTTATTTCAAAAGCACTGCTCACTGACAATATTCAGGTCCTTACCATAATTTGCCATCCAGATTCCTATAACACATAATGTTCCTGGGTGTGGGCTGAGTCTGACTCACGGAGGTGGGATTTGGGATATTTGGGAACACAAGATGTTGCTCGCCCTGCATGGCTGGAGCATTCCCCGTGGCTCCAGCCCCAGTCTGGACATGACCCACAGTGGCAGTGGCTGAGCAGCAGGATGGCCTGGTGCAGGGTGCATATCCCACAGACAAAGGGGGTGTGAGCCAGGCCTCCATCCAGAGGCAGGGATGTGTGCCTGGTGGGGATGATGCTGCCCTCAGCCAGGCAGGGCACAAAGAGCTCAGGAATTGTGATGAATCAGTGCAGAGCCAGCATGCAACTGTTCACAGCACAGTATTTCATTAGAGTCATTTACTGTCATTAAATCAGGTTGATGAGCAGCAGGACTTCCCAATCCATCCATTTCTGGGTAGGCTTATAAAATCATTTGTGTCCACTGGCATTAATTATCCATGGCTAGCTGTGTAGGGTGTTGTAAAAGCAAACCTTTGGAGGTGAGGAGCTGCTTTTGAAGAGGAGATTCAGAACATTTGTGTGCAGTGAGGTGTGAGGGAGCCAGGCAGGCAGACAGGGTGGTACAGCACAGCACACAGAGCACTGAGAGAGGAGCAGGGAGCCCCAGGACAGGCACTTCCTTTGCCAGGGCTGTACAGCCCAGCTTCCCTGGAAGATGCTCCTGCAGGAACAGCACTGCTACAGCCCAGCTATAGAGCCTCCAATCCTATAGCCTGCACACCCTGTGCTCATTCTGGGTCCCTGCACTGTGTCTGTCACACAGAGGGATGCACTCTTTGTCACAGGTCTTGCAAAACTGAGCTCCTCGTGTTTCAGCTCTTTGGTAATATACTGGGAGCTGTAGGATTCATACTTTGCACAGGAGTTTTGAGATTAAATCCATCAAAACTCAGAGTACTGCTCAAAAGAGGCCAAGTAAACCCCATCTATATTTTCTGAATTGTGTTTAATTTGATTCAGGTCTTATCTAATCATGATATTGCATTCAGAGGGAAGCTGGTTTAATGTAAGAAATTTCCCAGCAAGGACAAGCTGCAGCTGCTGATCCTGTGTGCCCTGGTGCTGAGGAGTGGTGTGTTCCAGCTGCACAAGCAATATGAACATTTTTACTGTGCATTTAGCAGATCCCACCTGAAATCCCTATTAATATATCATAAAAGTGGAAGGATCAATACCCTTTGATCCATAACTGAAGTTTCTTGCCGTATTCCTGCTTCTCTGGCTGCCAATCCTGCCTCACCTGGCAGTCAAATGACTCCTTTGCCAGAGATCCCAGGTGAGTCCATCAACAATTTTAATCCCCCTTACACTATGAATCAAGCACACAGCTGTCTGATCCAGCTCCTACTGGACTTGGTTATGCCCATGGTTTATCCAGGAGCAGAATCAGGCCACTCTGAGGATCAAACCAGTCACCCCAGCACTGCCCCTTAATCATCACCCAGCAAAGGGCTGAATGCCTCCCTCCCTCCTTCATCCCCTCCTGCCTCCCCACATCAATAGCTCCTGAGCAGCTGACTTTAGCATAATGCAGTGATCCAAACACAAGCAGACACAGCGGGATTTACTGGAAGACGTCGTCTCTCACAATCCATTATTTATAGCAATGCTTTATTATTAAACCTGAGGCCATTAGAATGGCAAAAGCTCAGAAGGCTGGAACTGTGTCAGCTTACTCAGATGCACACAGGCATGGCCATACCAGAAAAAGCATGTTTCTTTATGCTGCCTGTGGGATATATAGGGAAAGGGTAAGCAAGCAAACAAGGTGACAGTCTAAGGCTGCAGGGATGGAATCTGATCTTGTGGGGACCCACCATAATTTGTGTGAGTAGCACTGGGGCGGTTTGTGGGGCCACCTTGTCTGCACAGACCTGGCTGGAGGTGCAGCACCCTCCTTCTCCCTGGCCTGGATGCAGGTGCTCTCTGAGGAGGTGCCCGAAGTCCCTCTGGCACATCCACACTTTGGTGTCCTCCCCCAGGCCTCAGCCCCAGCAGTGAGCTCTGCAACCCTCCCTCCCTCAGCACAGCCAGTATGGATGTGTGCAAAATCCTCATCCTTAATCCTGCTGCTGCTGCTGCATCTACAGAGAGCTCCTCTGAGGAACTCCCCAGGAAGCTGTCAGCCATGGCTGCAACTCCAGCAAACATCCAGGCAGCAATACTGATAAAATCCAGAGCACCCAGGATGCTCCTGAGTCCTGGCAGTGCAGTCCTGCGGTGGTTTGGGTGTACTGCCTCCATGAGGGAGCACGAGGGGAGCCCCTGATCCCTTGGGGACATGCCGCCCGTGTGTGATTTTGCTTTTTGCAAAGCAAAACTTCCCTCCTGGTGGGCCTTGGTCATCACTCTGCCACCCCTCCCTGCAACTGTAGGATTGTGGGGGGTCAAAAGCCCTGTAGAGCTGCTCTTCAGCTGAACATCAGCCTGTGCTGACTGTTTGGGGACAGTTTGTCAAAGTTTTGTCCCCCTGGCTGTTCTTCCCATACCACCGCCAACAAAACTGCACATGTCAGTTACTTTTCAAAAGCAAAGAAAATACTCTTAGTGCAGCCTGATGAAAGCTTTCCCATCCCGTTTAGCACAAGATCTCAGCTCCCATGTGGAGCAGGGCTCTCAGCCAGCACTTGCCTTATTTAGGGGAGAGCAGTCCCAGAGAAAACTTAAAAATCTCTCCAAGCCTTCTCCATGCACGGCTGCTCTCAATCCCACTAAGTTGAAGGCATGAGATGCTTAATCCCACCCCACAGCAGGAGCTTTATCCAGCAGTGAGACGGAGATGTCAGAACCTCCCAGAGGATCTGGAAGGGGTGTGGGGGTGCAGGGGCAGGCAGGAGGAACTGCAGGTTTTCCCTTACTCATGCCTCAGCGCTGGCAGGCAAGCAGGGTTGAACACAAGCATACAGGACACTACAGAGAAAATAACTAAGTTTGCCCACCAGCACGGTGAATTAGGAGAGACAGACAAGGAGAAGGGAAAGAAGGAATTAAGGGAAAGGCCCCTTTTCTCCTCTGAAAGAACAAGGGCTGGCAGCTGTAGAGCAGGGTTATCTGAGAGCTCCCTGCCATCCCCTTGGTTCTAGCAGGAAAGCACATCTGCATTGGCTGCCAGGGCTCTACACCAGACACAGCAGCAACAATCTTCAGTGTCCTTCAAAAATGTTTGCAGTGATGGTCTCCAGAGCCATCCTTCTGGTATCCCTTGCTTTGACCCCTTCCTCTGAAACTGAACTGCTCCATGTGCAGATGGAGGTCAAAGGCCACAAACTTCCAACCTCAGAAAGAAGAAAAATTACTTACTCCACCAAAGAAGATAGAGGGAAAAAAAAATAACAACTAAACCCCTTGATGGCAGCAGTTTTCCTGGGCAGTGAATTAAGGGATCCCTCTGTGTCAGAAAGAATATCAATATGGCATCTTTTACCATTGCTAAGGAGTTAGAGTTATAGGTTCATCACAGATTGTTTTTCATAGTCATAGGTCAGTCTGTGACACTTCAATATTACAGGCCATGTTGTCTGGAGCACAAGACCTGTTTGGGCATCACAGTTCCCTTCCAGCCCTGTATCAAATGTTCCCTCATGGAGAGTCCCCACATTGGTATAAGAAAAGCTTGGTGATGGCATAGCTGGTGAAACACATCACACTTTCTTCACAGAACCACTCAGGCAGCAGTAAACTCCTTCAGCTCAGCTCTACACTGGTGTAAATTTGGAGTAACAACACTGTGGTCCACTGAGATAAACCCATGATGAGTAACAGATTCCCTTGGATTTCCTTATCTCACTGCTGTGACCTGACTGCTGAAATGTAACCTCAATCCATCACTTACGGAGAATAAATTCCTTTACCAAACTTCAAACCTGGAGTCTGTCAGTCCCTGGCCATCAGGGTTAGGACTTTACTTTACACTGCCTGACCTCTGACACTATTTAAGGGCTCGTCTACAGCTACCACTATTTATAACAATTTAATATTTTTGTATTTCAAACGTGATTTCATCTACCTGGCTGTAATATTAATCAGTGTGCAAAAACATGGTTTTGGTAAAATAGCTGCCTCATAGGGGGCACAGTGGGCAGACAGTTTTTCTGCACATCTATCACATTCCTTTGGTATAACCTTACTTTACATCAGTCCTATGGGGTCACTCCCATGTCTCACACTCATTTCAGATTGCATTGTCCAACTGTTTTGAAAGAAGAGTGTCCCAGCCTATTTAGTGGTCACAAGATGCCAATAAACATGGCAAGCATTTGCTTGTTCTAATAAAAAATCCTTGCCCTATGTTGGTCAATTAGATAATTTTGTACAGCCCAGAACAATTTCAGGTGTTGCATGAGGTTCATTCCACTATTTTAGCAAACCCTTGAGCCAAAGGATGCTCCAGTTACCACCCAAAGGCGTGTCTGGTTTCAGTCGCATTTCCACACCTCAAACATCCAACATTTTGTATTTGTGTGTCTCAAAGAAAAGCAGGGCCATGTTGGTGAGAACTGGGCATCAGTTATCTCTTTTGAATGCTGTTGAGCTGTACTTTGGACTAACATGTCCAAGGATACCTCATTGTACAAAACAAAATCAAGGTGTTTTATTTTTTTTAGCCAGGAAACACAGTTCTGTCCCCAGTGTTCAAATTATTCACCCTGATGAGCTCAGTTTTGCTGTGGTTAAACTACAGTAACAAAATTGATTTGGTATAAGAACTGGTGCATTTTGACATAGATGAAGGGTGTCTTCCTGCAGCTTTCATCTTCCTAAAGTGATACACCTGGGGATTTTTTAAATCTTTTCATGGGTACTTTTGCCTTTGGGTCATAAAGTGATTAATCCATTCATAAGGGTCATTATTAATTCAGGCAGAAAATATTGGATTGCATTTGAGGACACTGGCCTCAATTGTGGGATTCCTGGTATTGGGACACTAAATAACAATAAATGGGAAGAACACGAGGAATGATTAAAGGGGGAGGGGAATAAAGAGGGTTTTACAGTCACAAAGAGAAGGTGGTTGAGGAACAACAGGGCATTATTTGTCATACATGAGCACTGAAGGCGGTCCAGTGAAAAGAGCAAGTAGCAGATTTATTTTAAAATAAACAAGGGGAAGTACTTGTTCACACAATGCATAACTGAATCATGACTCATTGCTGCAGGATGTTGTGGAGAACAAAAGCCTGCACAGGTTTCAGCAAACTCAGGGAGAAGAAGTCCATTGAGAGCTATTGAGTAAGGTAATTCAGATGTTCCCTGTAATTCACAGTCCCTAAATCGCTGGTTGCAGGGATCTAGGCTGGAATGGCATAAGCAGGGAACGGGTAAGTCAGTACGTGCTGGATTTCCTACCTCTTCCCCCAGGAATCTGCTTCTTGTCTCTGTCAGAGAGAACTGTCAGGGGACTTGTGATTTATGCAGACATTTGTATTTAGCAACACAAGCTTATTTGTGAGAGAAATGGTGGTTGTATTGATGATTTGCCTATGGGGGAGATTGCTGTGAGGGGTCTGCTGTGGGTGAGATATGTGTGTGGCTCTTGTATGGAATAAATCCACTGCTCATCTGCTTTGCTTCCAGGCTGTGATAGGCTGTAGGGAGCACAATCACAGGGAGGAGTGCTGGTTTTGTCACATACTTGGGGTTTTACTGTGAAGGGGAAAGGCAGAGAACTCAACCAAAGGCCTGTGTCCAGCTGGTTTTACTGCTTTGTGCTCTCCTAAGAAGTCAGTGAAGGAAGGAAAGGTTGTTTTGGAACTTAAGTGATTTATGATAGGTTACCTAAGTACAGGTAAGTTGGAGAGCACTCACAGGATCCTCACAACAGTTTTGGGTAGCTTGGTTTTCCTCCAGCATCTCTGCCTGCTGGCTGGGCCTGTAAAACACAGAGGGGTTCAAGTGATCAAATTAATGAGGAGGTTCTTGTTCCCATCCACTGAGCATCCTCTCAGGAAGATCACTGCAAATTGCATCTTTGTGTCTATTTAACCTACTTAATCAAATCTACAAGATCTTGTAAGGCTTTTATATCTGAGGTTGTCTCTGACTGCATGGAGAATGGGGGGATTTGCAAATGAGCTTGAGGAACAGTGGGAATTACAAAACTGCTGCTTTTATCGTCCTAAAGGAACTTCACCTAAGGGTATCAGGGTCCCACTGCAAAGTATGAGTAACATTGGAGAATGGTGGCCAGGTAAGTGCAGGGTTAATAATATTATAACCACCAAAGAGAGAAAGCAACAAATATTGTACTGACCCAAACATCCCTGCAGAGCAGGCAGGCTGTCAAAAATATTTTCTTTCTGAGTTTCACTTAGAGAGTGAGGTGGAGAGACGATAATGGCAAGGAAGGTGTGAACAAGTAAAACTCAGCAGCTAAAGTTGAGAACCAAGCAAATGCTCCAGTTTGGTGGCTCTTCTTTCACAGAAGTCTGTGCCATTGCAGTGATGATCTGGAGTAAAACATGTTCTCCTCTCTTTTCCTTGGCTCACTGGATGATGATTACCTGATCCCTACAACTCTAAAAGCATTGAAAATTCATGTGTTTTTTCCCTGTGATTTGTGTTCTCCTGGCCTTATGTGAAGAAAAAGGATGCGCCCATGTTTTATTGGGCTTGTCTCTTCTGTCAGTTCTCTGAAAATATTATAGAAATTTGATCTGGCCATGTTTTCCCCTTAAACTCTGGAAAATATATTGGATCAGTCAGATAAAAGAAGCTGTACAAATTAGCTATCAGCTGCTAAATACTTGGCAGCCTGGACAATGCCAGTATCAATCAAATCAACAGTTCAATATTTTCCTCATTCTACTGGATTAAATACACTGCTCATGTAAGAAACAACCAGAATTCATCTTTTCGGTGCTTGAGTTGCTCTTTACCCAAGCAGTCCTCATTAACATTTTGTTTCCAATTGCTGTGTTGTGGAATGATGGCTGTCTCTCTGTGCTATCTGAGAAGGTGATTTGTTATTCACTCTTTTGGTGAGATGAAAGAAATTGCAGGAAATTGAGCTTGGATGGATGGATGGATGGATGGATGGATGGATGGATGGATGGATGGATGGATGGATGGGAACTCTGGCTGACACTGGGTGGCATTGAGTCCGTGCTGAATCCCTCAGGCTTTAAGTAAGGGGCCTTTTTACTTCTTGTTCAATTTCCCTGCTTTAAACCATATGGAATTAACTGTCCTTGGATGAGGAAGGAATGAGGTGAGGTACTCCACCAGCTTTGTGTTTTTCTTGTCCTGTCAGAGCTGACGTCTAGAAGGGATCACAGGTCTTGCTTTCAGTGGTCCCCTTCTCCAGTCATTATGAAGTGCTGCACTGTCCTGACCCTTATCTTTAAGTCCCTAAAACAAGAAAATCATTCAAGATACACCCAGTGTCAACAATACGCAACAGAATTATATCTTCTTAGGAAATTGCTACCTGAAAAAAAGAATCCAAATCTATTAGTCCTGAACTGAAGACCATGTCAGAAAATCTGGTCATGGCAGAACCAGCAGGACACTGAGCCTGTCCTGCCCATGCCCTGCTGCTCCCACAGTGTCTCACATGCAGCTCCTGACAGCACAAGCACCACAGCAAGGACCTGCCACTACCAGCTAGCTCAGAGCTGGAGGCCAGCAGCAGGGAGAGGATGTGGGAGAACTGAGTTTTTGGGAAGTATAATCTCTTTTAGCTTTATGCCCTTTATGCCCGTAAGAAATACTCCTTAAAACAACAGTTCTACAACCTTTTTATGCTGTTTGTACCAGCAGCTCCACAGAATGTCCCCAACAGAACATCCACACTCACAGCTCCCAGCAGCTCAGTTTGAAGAGATCTTGTTAAAAGTGAAAGCTCTTACTCAACAAACAAAAAGAGGTTTGTGTTAAAGACAAGTGACTTCAGCCATTTGGGAGGCACATATGTGCCTTACCATCTTGCTGATCTGATGGATGAATTGCTTGAAAAGACAGGATGGGGAGGGACAAACTGCTCCTCTCTCCCCTTTGCTGTCTCCAGAGCCTGCTCACTCCAACACAGTTTTATGTGCACTGTGAGCACACAAAACCCACAGACAGCACCCTCAGTGGCTGGAATGTTGTACACTGGGGCACAAGAACTGTGCAAAGCCTCCAAAAACCCCTCTGCAGCCACCAGTTCCTTGCATCCAGCTGTCCTGTGGCAGCTCTGTGCTGCAAGATGTGCATGAGGCATCATCCCATGAAGTCTTTAGGTTTGTTTCCTCAAGCTACAGCAAGACCTCTTTAGACTAGATCTGTGTGGCTGTCCTTTCTTAATGGGAAAAAAACTCCACTACATTTCTTATATTGCTTTTTTTCTCTGGGATCAAATGTAATTTGTCCTGCCCATAATGCAGAATTTCACAAATTTGAACTGACTGGATTGCTTATCCAGTTGCATAATTGTTTCGACTACAGAAAACTAAATAAAGAGTTTCCAGAGATTTTTATTTTGCCATGTTTAAGTAGGTTTGAAGTGCTAGAATTCAACTGAGCTTTAAAAAACCCAAAAAACCCTTATGCTTTGGAAGATGTTAACTTTGGCTGCTATAATGGAGTAGCCATAATACTAAACACATGCTGTCATAACTCAGGAAAACAGAGACGCACTGACTCTTTTTTTTTTTTTAGCAATTTTGGACATTGTCTCCATGTGTAACTTTATACATAAATAAGAATTCTTTCTCTCTCACTCCACCCATGCATTTTTAATATTCTCTCTGGAAAGGGTTTCCTTAAACACTTTAAGGAAGCTGCTTCTTCTTCAAAGACTTTTTCTTGCCTCCTCACTGAAAATAAGAACTTGGGTGGCCTCTTTTCTGATAAAGGGCGTCAGCTCTGTGAGCTTTGGGGTTTGAGCTCTTTCTTTCCTTGAGCATCTGTCCTGGCTGATGCCTGCACACACAGTGAAAGAAGCAGGTGCTCTAGAAGGATTCCAGGGGAAAATGTTATGCCAGCAATGTTCCTGTAGCAATAACTGCAATGAGCAAAAATTTAGAACTACTTTGGCAGCCACACTCATGAGCACTTTGGATCCAGAGACTGCTGCATTTTAGAAATTGCTGGTTCTGGAGGAATGTTTTGGAGCCCAGAGAGCTCTGACAGTGCCCCAATAACCTCAGTGCAGTTGTTCTTCTCTCTAGTAGGGCACAGTTTGGACAGTGGGTCACTGTCCAATTGGACTTGTCTATCTTTGATTCAAAAAGGCTGGAAAATGAGGGAGTTCAGCAGATAGGATGGGTGGGGATCTGGAGAACATGATGTACAGGGAGGGACTCAGAGATCTGGGCTTGTTCAGCCTTAAAAAGCAAAAGCTGAGGGTGGTTTTCCTGCTCTCTTCAGCTACGTTGTGGCAGGGTATTGGAAGATGCAGTCAGACTTTTCCTGGAGGTGCACAGCAATAGAACAAAACACAATGGGGCAAAAGTAAGAGAGTGAGAAGCTCACCTACTAAGGAGGATTACTAGGATGACTGACAAGCACTGGGCAAGGCAGAGGGTGGGAAATTTCCATCATGGAAGACAGTAAAAACCTAGACAAGGTCCAGAGAAACTTGTATAGTTGGCCCTGCTTTGAGGAAAGACCTGAACTAGATGACAGCTAGGGGTTCCTTCCAACCTGAATTTTTCAATGTTTCTGTGATTTCTCATCTATTATTCCTTTCAATTTTCTTCTGTGTTTGTAGTTTCCTGTGCTGTGCCCAGTCATTTTATCTGAAACATGCATGAGAAACAATTTTGTCTGGCCCAGATTTCAGGTTCAAATGATGGTTTTGGAATTCAGCAGAAGTGGCCAATATTTCACCTTAGCAAATGTCTCACTTATACACCACAGCTTACTTGTTTCATTGATGTTCCAATCTCTAAGAACTCCTGTTGTGATACCAGAGTGGTAAAATAAAAGAATCTATTACACAGGTAGGTAAGAGGAAAGGAAGCAGTGTCACACAGCAGTAGGAAATTCTGGAGCAGTTTCATTAATTCTGCCTTTATACACGAACTTCTCTCTACAGTAGTACAGTTCTTCCTTTTGATTGCTCCAGCACAGTACCAAATGTGAAGGTAGGGATCTTGAGCCACCTCCCTTAACTTAGTGAAATGTGTTGTGTAATCCAGGAGAGTATCAAAAGCACTGAAACAGAGACCCAGGAGGAGCCTTGTCTCACAGAAGTCAGAGCAAAGAAGAGAATAAAATGAACTGCCAACATTGCATCCAGTCAAGCCAGGGATGCCAGGCCTTTTCTGAAAAGAAACCACACAAGGTTCACTCATCTTTTCTGTTGCCATTGGTAGGAAATAAGAAAATGTTCCTATTCCTTCTACATAAATATTTCCAATACGTTAATATGAGGATATAGGAGCATGAATTATTCCTATGCTTGCCAAGTACTTCGATATCTCTGCAAAAAAAAGTCTGTGAATGTTTTAGCCATTATTAATTAACATGATTATTGATTTTTTAAAAATACTGCCTGCTTGAAATAGTGTAATGTCACTCTAAGTGGTACAATAGTGCAACACAAACCAGAGCATGGTCAGTGTTTCTCAGGCACAGGTGAGACACAAACACACACAAACAGGGCAAGTGCTTTGTGGTCCAGCCATCTCTCCTTCCTACCCTGGTTTCAGGGCAACAAAGACAATATTCAGGAACCTCAACTGTTCCAAGGGCATTTAACATCTCAATAAGCAACAGAGGAACTGGTGGGCCAAAGAAATGAGTCTAGCAGTAGTGTGTTTGCTCAATCAGTGCCTAACAATCTCCTCCATGTGCTCAAACAGTGCTTTATGAGTAAATTGTGTAATTTCCTACTAAGTTTGCACAACACACTTTGGTTTGGGATGTAGACCTGTGGTTTGTGTTGGCTGCATGCAGCCAGAGCCATTTCATCATCCCTGCAGCACTACAAGCTCAGGAGCTGATGGAAGTGTGTCATTATCACAGCAATGTAACCCCACAGCTCACAGAGAAATCCATCATCAGTGCTGGGCACTTGGGATCCTCAGACAAGGAGCAGGTCCTCTATGTGCAGTCCAGGATCACCAGGTTGCTGGTGGAAGAGCAGAAAGAACTGTATAAACTTCACCCACACGCAGTGATGAAACACCTTCTTAGATCTGTTAGCCTGGGCCTTTATCCATTTGGGATCCATATTCTGCACCCTGTGAAGAGAGAGGCCTCAGCCCCCTCAGGGGCTTTTTCTTAGGAATAAAATCTACTCTTCTTTCAAAATATGTGAGACAGCATCATAGTGAGGAAGGAGGTGTATGCACTCTTCCATGAGGAATATTCAGAGCATTGAAGATGGGGGCAGCCAGCACCTGTCCCTGACTAAGGTTTGGGACAGAGTAAGTGACTTTCAACCTAATTTTCAACCTCTTTCTGGGACTATTCATGAAAAATGCCTGAAAATTTTCATCTGAAAATCATCTGCACGAGCAGATGAACAGGAGCAAAGCTTACACTACAGGATTCCTGACTCTGAAGGAATAACCATAATATTGTACTTGCTCTCTTCCTGACAAAATGTGTCTCAAATACCTCTCAGGTGGAAGCTGGGAGAGACATTCTCTTTGAAGACATGGTAGCTTAGGCCAAGGGATCCAAGGAGAAATGTTGGCCCTGGTAGCTCTGAATGTGGGCATGGTGTCCATCAGCGGCTTAATGAAGAGGATGACCATGTGCAGTGCTCAGATCCAGGCCTTGTCCTATTTACTCACAGAGAATGATCATTTACTCAGACTACAGACTCATACATCTGTTTAAGGATGTGCTGTGTTTACCTCAAAGTGTACCAAGGTCCCTTGGGTGATGTTCTGTTTCTGCTACACGTCCTCCCAGATAATGATTGATGTATTTTCTGTATTTCTCTTTAGTATTTACACCTGATGGTGGAAAACAGGTACAGCAATGCTGGCATAGTTATGGGCACACTCTCTCCCATATAAATGTAATCAGCATTTCAGGTTATAAAGTCTTTGATGACAGACAGTATCTTTCTTGTGGATAGAAAGGTATTTTCTAGCCAAACCAGTCTGAACCCTCACCAGCTACGTACAGCCCTGATCTCTATCCCTGTCTCTTAAGTTAGAAGCTTGGGCATGTTTCACCTCTGAAATTCCTAGAGCAAAACCTTCAGGGCCTGGTTTACTGTGATTGCTGGGGGGAGAGTTTGCATCTCCAGAGAGCTCACCTGGGCAAGACTCTGCCCAGATGGAGCTCAGAGGCAACAGAGTGGTGGTGAATATATCTCTGCAGCACAGATGTCAGCATGGAAAGGCCAAATCTGAAATTCACTAGAATTGCTTCATAAACAACATGGAGGATAATTAACGACCCCATTATAAAGACACAGCTATGGAAACAATTGCAAATTGACTTTTGGCAGACATTTTTGGCAGAACTGATATGAAATACTGGAGAGGGCCTCACAGGATCGGGATCTGTTTGCTGCACACAGCATTTGCCCGTTGATTCCTGGGGAAGCCGAGGGACAGAGTCACAGAATGGGTAAGGCTGAACTGTCCCATAGAGATGGACAATATTCCTTTCACATCTGCCAATCACTCACTTGCTCTTCCTTGAACTCACTTCTGCTGCAGTCCCTTCAGCCCCGCACTGTGTGCCATAGTTCCTTCTCACATTTCACGAGTTAAGTTTCATGACTAGTTTGATAGGCTCTCTGACTGTTTTACCCTTGTGTAAATTTTAAGTGCCTTGACATTTCAGGTGCTTCTTGGAATTTTTGGGATTTCAGATGAAGACTGATAAAAAAACTCAGTCCCTTCAGTCTTTTCATGCTCAGAAGCCTCAGCCTCCTGATGCACATTGCATTGTAGGTGCCAAGTGATTTGCTGTCTCATTAAAAAAACTAAACAAAACACAAACAAACCAACAAAACGGAAAGAAAAAAAAAGAAAAAGAGAAATTAAAATGATGCTTATGTGTCTAGGCAAGGAAATGACACACATCCACCTCCTTTCTCAAGCAAACAAACACTTCAGAGTGGTTGTTTGAGTCACAGCTGCCTGAAGAGAGCAGTGCTGAGCTCCAGCCTTGCCCACTCAGGACATCAGAGGGATGCTGGCCCTTGTTATAACCAGCAAGCAGAGCTGAACCAGAGGCAGTCTGACTGCACAAAGACACAAACCTGTCTGTCACTTCATTCTGCACAAGTCCATACTTTAAGTAACTGTACACAAAACCCACTACAGTCATGGCAACACTTTTAAAACAAACTGCTCCTCAATGTAGTTTTTTATACATTTATGTAACCCCTTCTTAGGCAAACGTAGTGGGGGGGGGTGTGTCTAGGGTTAGAATTTAAGCATGCATATATACACATTGATAAATATATAAAGATATAGATAGATAGATAGATAGATAGATAGATAGATAGATAGAATGCAGAATTATGGTGCTGCTCTGTAAATCAGAGTTTTGTGAAGATGCTCAGTGACTCAAAGCACTGGTCATCACTCTGTGGTGGGGAGCCCTACCTAGAGAAGGCCAAGTCACCCCTTTTCCAGCTCAGCCACCAGCCTGGCAGCAGACTAACCCAGCAGAAAAAACAGGGAATCTTTTTCTTCAGTGTTAGAAAGCTGATCTGGCTGGTGGGAAAGCCCAGTGGGTGCAAGAGCAAGCTGGAGGGAGCAGACAGACTGGAGGAAGAGACATTGCTCTTTCAGCATCTTTTGGTGAGATCAGTTCCGTGCATCCCCAGCCCCAGCTGTTCTCCTGGAAAAGCTTTTTTCTCTCTCCCTTGACTGTGGAAAGAGCCCAGGGAAACAAGTCTTCACTGTCTCAGCCTTACTAAATACCCCTCACATTGCTCACACCAGGATTTATGACATCTTTACTAAACAGATCGCAGGACCAGTTAAAGCAAATCCATGGAATCTGGGATGCATGAATTTCCACAGTTCAACCACATCAGTTGGCTTTAATTTCTTCCCTCCACTTGTCTTCTTTTGCAACTTGCCCGAAGGAGCATTGCATGGCCCTGAAGCTTGAGGGTTCTTCAAGCTGTTTCTGTTAGTTGAAGACAACTTGTAACTTGGGATGGTTTCAGAGGAACAGCTCAGGGAGGATATTAACACACTTCAGAGTGGAATTATGTGGCTGTGACAGTGAGAACAGCTTGGGCATTTCACCCCAGGCCTCTCTCAAGTTGGAAGATAAAAAACACAATCCCCCCAAGGCAAAATACCATGATATTTCTTACTTGACACCCTGTACCCATGAAAAATGCCTTTCAAAATTGCTCAAATAATAGGAAAATAAACATTAAATGTTCTTCTAACATGTGTTTTCTTTAAGATTAGTATTTTGCAACTTTATATATACACTGTGAGTAATTTAATCATTATTTGAATTGCCACACACCCCCCTACTGTTTAGCACTATAAATCCACCTCATAAATGTAAAAATCTGGATTAATTCATTGAGAAGCTCACCTTGCAAATCTATAAAATGATTTGATTCATTTTCTATATTACAGAATGATTAATTGGGGAAAACTGTTGGATCAATTGGAACAATCAATGTTTGATGTGAATTGATCATGTCATACAATTATTTCCTATGTTGTATTAGAGTAAATTGCTGCCTAAGAGAAGGGAAGAATATTTTAGGATGGACTTTGCAAACCTTTTTCCTGATTTTAACTATTCTATACTTGTGATTATGCTGGTAGAAAATCTGAGCAAATGAAGGAAGGGTTTTTACTGAAACACACAAGGAAGAGCTCTGTAGTCACAGAACAGACTCAATATTCTCAAGTCTTTTGCTGAGCCTTGTTTCCTGGAGTGTCAGGGGCTTCAGGACTGATCTCTAGAAAGCACAGCTGTAAAATCATGGATTCTGTGTCTTGTTGAGAAAGTTTCTTCACTTCCTGGGAAAAGCATAGAGATAAAAAAGGAGTACAGTGCTAGAACCAGGCTTCACTTATGTACACACATCATTTCTGCTGGTTGTAATTGATTCAAGACTCTATCCACACTATACACCAGACATTTAAAATCAGTAATTTGGTCTGGTTCACTGAATGTTGAAATCCTTGCAGTAAATGAAGCCAAATTAGCTAAGACTCTGCAGATTTTTTTGAGATGTAGTAGAAGAAAAGGGTGAAAATAACAGTAAAACCAGGACAGAAGAGACAACTGCCTTACACAGACTACTCCTAATGGCAGACTGCTGGCCTGTCTGTCTGAGGAGTGAGGGGCAAAGCATCTATTTATGCCTGTGGCTGAACCACCATCTCATGGACAATTAGGTTTGAGAAGAGGAACAAGTGATGGGTAATCATGTTTTTACCCTCATGCCAGTGGGTGAGAAGGGAAAGAACCTCTTTCAGCCCACCCTCAGGGTGGACTGACACTGAGGGACACAGGGCATGGCTGGGCTCACAGTGTCCTTGTGCAGAGCTGGGTGAAACCTGGGCAGCAGGTCACAGCAGTGTGCACAAGGAGTGATCCACCAGCAGCCACATGCTCCTGCAGAGCAGATGGAGCACAGATCCTCCCCAGACCTACAGCTGGTGCTCTGCGGCGTTAGCAAAATCCCCAGCATGAGGGGCAAAGCAAATACACACACTCCAGCTGAGCTAACCAGTCTGCCCAGTAGCAACCAAGCCTTCTTCTGTGAATCAGCAGGATGGAGGGATGGCTGCTGGATCCAGCTCTTTGGATGCTTGTGACCTAAAAGCAGCAGACTTTGGCATGTGGCTCACAGGACAAGAGGGTCAGAGAGCTCCCACCACCATGGCTCCACGGCTAAGCTGGCATTTCCCTTGCAGTACCAACATTTCCCTTGCAGAATGTGTCTGAGGATTGTTTTCAGACTGTGGAACCATCTGGGATGCTTTTTCCTATGTTACAGGGTCTACTTTGCTGCTTTTCTCTTCCCACAGTGTATTGGCCCTTCCAATAGTCAGCAGACCTGCAAGGAGATTTTCTCACCATAATTCACCCCCCTGGGGTAGTATGGAAAACAGGATACTGTAACACAAAATACACCACCAGTCTCAGCTGAAGGCTGAGGAAAATTGCACTGCTGTCCTCCACGAGGCTCCAGCCTGGAAAACAGCAGCTTGGAGCTGGCTGTGGCTGAGAAGGGCCCCCTGCAGCAGAGCTGTTGGGATATGCTGATCCTGATGCAGTGACTGCATGCATTTCCCATCTAATGTCACTGACTTCCAGGCTTCTCCTTGGGGCTCTCTGGAAGTTGCTTTGTGCTGCCACAGCCCTTCATGCAGATGTTGTCAAATGAATTCACAGCCCTTACTTACTTAATGAGGAACTCTCATTAATGGGAACTAAATTTAGCCCAGTTCTTCCATGTTGAAAGATGCTGTATAGAAATGCAAAATGAATACATTAAAAATTAAACAAGGCAAAGATCTAAAATACTAACCTTACCACAATATATTCAGCTCAGTCTTCTCTGTATTCTCAATATTTTTGCCAACCAGCTCTTCCATATAAATTTATCTAAATATGGAAGCCTTGGTATCATTATTTCAAAAGAGAGGACCCAGTCCTTTTTCCAGTAATAGCAATGAACTGATCTCACTGACTGTACACATCCAGGTGTCAGCAATAAACTCAGAAATCTGAAGTGTTCCACTCCTAAACAGCACATCTAAATGGGTTGTAGGAAAAGAGCAACTGGTGAATAGACTGACAGGCTAGTCTGTGGTTAAGTATTTCATAAAATTTAATTGCTCACTAGATTTACTTTGAAAGAGCGTTTTTGTTAACAAAATGCCTTTCTTGACATGATCCTATCCATATATAACTTATGTTTTTCCCTGACACATTCATACCCTTGAAAATCATGTCTGTACTCAAGCTAATAGTAAATGTATACACTTCTATACAATATTCAAAAATGGAAAATTAATATAAAGTGTGATTGAACTTCTCAACAGATGCTTTTTCTTTTAAAAATTGAACTTTTGGTGTGTCTGTGCATCTCAAGTGTATATTTTGCTGTATTATTAATTGACACGAACTGTGTGCTTTGATGTCTGAATTGAACAGCCTTTTACTGCAACTGTTTCCTTTAATGTAAAATGTGTGTGGCATAAGTCTCATTGCTAATTGCAACCTTATGATAATATTCTGCAGAGTCCTGCTGACCTCATTTCCAATAGCATAAGAAGCCAAGGCCAGCTGCTAATAGATGCATGGTAAGCCTTTTCTCTTTGGTGAGGTTTTTTTAGCATAAATAGAAATGAACAAAATCTAAATTTTAAAATGTAAGTCCTTGGGCACCTGGGGAGAGTTTGGATCTAGACCCAAACTTTGAATTTCCAGGCCAGACCCAGGTGCTGCAGCAGAGGTTCCCTGCTTTTGCAGCTGATTTGTTTTGCTCTCAGCAATGTGACCTCAGCATGGAGCAATATAAACCATTAAATAAAACACATGCTGCCCTCTTCCAGCTGGAGCTGTGATAGCATCGTTAGTGCAGGAGGGATTGGCTGTGTTCTCTCCTCTGCCCTCTTTTGATTTTGCTGTAAATTGTCCAGCCTTATATTTATGGTGTTACTGACACAGAGCTGGGAGCAGCCGCCTTTCCCCAGCCAGCTCCTGGCTGTCAGCTCCTGCCTCGGAGGTTTAAACAGTTTTCTCTTTGCAAAAACAACTACCTTGTGATCCATTTAGTTGTATTTAGTTTTACCACTTGCAATACAGACAGAACGAGGCTGAAGCCTGACTTCTTATGAGCTGTGTGCTGCAGAGAGCATCTGGAAACACGGCTCAAGGAGGTGCTTGAATAAGTTTTTAATGCAGTTCATGCGATGCAGGCACAGTTCTAAAACAGTTGTGGTGTGGGACACTCTGTGTTTTTAGCTGTGAGAGGAGGGCATAGACAAGGTGGGAGCACAGTTCATAGCAAAAGTGGGAGAGAAGGACTTGTTCCCACAGACCCTTCCAACATTTCCGGGCACACAGGGTCTCATGCCTGGGGTTGCCCTGTGCCCTTTGTCTATGATCCTTGTGGTTCCCTTTTATCTCAGGATATAGTGTGATTCTATGGTTCTGTGGCAACCTGCCTGGCTGCTTTGGGCTCACCTGCATCCCAACGTGATGGACTTACTGCAGCTTCACCAGCTGCCATCTGTCACCTGTCCTAGCCCTGGGACACACATTCTAGCTCACCCAGCTATGTTTGAGGTAGCACATTCCCACCTCCCAGGGGCATAAGCAGGCAGAGCAGGGGTCTGGAAGTACAGGAGGCAGTTTAGTTCAGCTTCAGAAATTGTCACCTGTTTTATTTGACAGCTAAGCCCTTGCCTGTTGTGTGTACTGCAGCCATACTGCTTTACTGGAGAGGTGGCACTCTCTGGTAAGAAAGGCAGGTGTCTGTCTTACACACATATGCAAAATTCAAACAAATTCTGTCTTTTTGCTATTTAATTCCCCAGGTTTTGGTTTTTTGGTTTTTTTTTTTTTTCTTTTTTTCAAGGATCAAAGAATCACAAAATGGGTAAGACTTGAAGAGCCCACATGGGGTATTTTGGTCCAACCTTCCTGCTCAAGCAAGAACATCCCAGAGCACGTGACACAGGATTGCATCCAGATGGTGCTTGAGTATCTCCATTGAGAGAGACTCCACACCTTCTCTGGGCATCTGTTCCAGTGCGTGGTCACTGCACAGTAAAGAAGTTCTTCCTCATGTTCAGGTGGAACTTCCAGTGCACCAGTTTCTGTCCATTGCTTCTTGTCCCATAGCTTGGCACCACCAAGCAGAGCCTGCTCCATCCTCTTGACACCTTCTCTTCAGATATTGATAGGCATGGATGAGGTCCCCTCACAGCCATCTCCTCCCAAGGCTGGACAGGCCCAACTCCCTCAGCCTTTTCTCATAAGAGAGATCTCCACCCCTTCATCATCTTTGTCACCCTCTGCTGGACCTGCTCCAGGAGCTCCATGTCTCCCCTGTCCTGAGGAGCACAGAACTGGACACAGCACTCCATATGCTCCTTACCAGGGCTGAGCAGAGGGGCAGGATCACCTCCCTGACCTTCTGCCAATGCTCTTCCTAAAGCACCCCAGGATCCCATTGGCCTTCTTGGCCACAAGAGCTCACTGCTGGCTCATGGACAGCTTGTCGTCCACTGGGACACCCAGGTCCTTCTGCACAGAGCTGCTCCCCAGCAGGTCACCCCCAGCCTGTGCAGGTGCCTGGGGTTGTTCCTCCCCAGGACCTGCATTTGCATTTGTTGAATTTCAGCAGGTTCTTCTCTGCCCATCTCTCCAACCTGTTGAGGTCTTTCTGGAGGGCTGCACAGCCCTCTGGGGTATTGGCCACTCCTCCCAGCATGGAAGGATGGCATGTATTTTTCATTCATATTGCAGTGCTTCATTTTAAGCAATAAAATGACACTTTTACTGACTATTTAATTTCACAGGGTTTGGGACACGGAGACATCCGTGAGGGACTTTGTGTCTTCTTTTAGGGCAGCTAACTTAAACCACCTTTAATGGTATCTCCCACTGTACAAGGTAGAGTGGTAATGTTTCCCCCCATGCAAAGTGCAGTGATGACCACTAGTGCACCAAGCTTACAGCCTCTGCAGAGCTCACTTGCAGAATGAAGCAAGATTCTTGTAATTAAGGAGCTACGAAGATGCTAATTATCGTGATTTTGTGTTCTTTCACGTGCTGCTTGAAGTGGGGACTTGAGTTTTTAAAATATTTTTATGCTAATGCTTTATTTGATTTTTTTTTCCTACAGATTTGCTAAGTGTCAAATGTAATGACTTCAAGTTGAAGCACAGCACTTGTAATGGAGTGTGTGACCTTTCCACAACCTCACTGAACAGCACCGATGAAATTTCCAGGCAAGCTAATTAATACACTGGTACGGCACTGGGCGGGTGTACCTCTAGCAGCTTAGCTCTCAGCCAAGAGGATGAAATCCTCCTGCCCTCCCCACACCCACATCTCACTAACAATGATGGATTTGGGACCTAATCAGGCATTAAAACAGAGGATTAGTGAGCTGCAAACCGTAGTGATCACGGTTTACAGGGCATGCAGAAGACTGGCAAAAATTGCCAAGCATGCTCCCAGTAAATTAATGTCTCTGTACCTGAAAAACCTCTGTGGGCAGCAGAGACTGTTGGGCATAATATATAAATGTGATGATTTTGAAAGATCAGCAGAAAAAGCAGCACAGAACAGGTGCTTAATGGGAAATTTTAATAGAGGAGCAGGTATAGATAGGTGAGTGTGAAGCATCAAATACTTTCCAAGTGTGGTACCACACCCCACTGTCTTACATTTAAACAAGCCCCTTTTTGAAGATGTGGCTTATGCAGAATGTTCAGGGAGTGAACTTTCACCTGTGTCCAGAAAAGGTACCACAAGGACAATATATGCTCCTAGTTTTTCTGCTTTGACTACACTCAAGGCAAGGAGAAATTGAAGTAGGAAAAGAGCACAGGATTAAGAGAAGCAGGAGTTGGAGGTTTCAGAGCCAAAATAAATGTATAATTGTCTGCTTTAGGATCCTTTTTTTGGCGTAGTTGACCATAAGAAGCAAGATATTTAGATAGTCATTGCTATGTGTACAATAATAAATAATTTGGTGCAATAAGTACTGGGCTTGCACATCAATCATGGAAGGTGCTGAACTCCCTCCAACTCTGGCTCCTGCCACAGGCCTTGCTGTGGGATGTGTGTGCAACTACTTGGTGGCTCTGGAGGAAGGCTGTGTCACCTGTCCAGAGCCTCCAGAAGCCAGTCTGGCACCTTGGATATCTGCCAGCCCTGCTGAATGAGGGAAGGAGCCATCCCACCATTTGTTTTACATAAACATGGCAATTTTTGCTGCATGGCTTTGAGGCAAAGCCATGCATCCTGGAGCAGGGCTGGGCAGGCAGATCTAATCATTGTTGGTATTTTCACGTAGCTGCTGTGTGAATTATTTCTCCTGCAGCTCGTAGTCCCTGTGGAATTGCTTTCAGAGGTGTGCCAGCACTCCTGGGCAGTCTGGTGATATTTATCACTTCCCTGCAGATCTGAGCCCAGAGCTGTAATTCCTTCAGAAGTTTTGCCCCCCTGCCAAGCAACCTGTATAGAAAAGCAGCACTCACTGTGTTGGAAACAAGAGTGTGGACACAGGGTGCTGGTTCCAGCTAATGAGGGGAGGAGGTGAAAAAGGCATCTTACTGAATGGCCTTGAAGGAATCTTCTGTGGGATCCAAGAATAGCACCCTGGAGCCACATCAGAGCACTCACTTCTCCAGGTCCTCCAGCATGGTGACAGAGCCCATGTGAGCAGCTGCTGCTGTGTTGTGCTCTCACAGCAGGTGTGTGTCTCCCATGCTCTCAGTGCAGTGTAATAGAACTTCAAGTGGATCACCTTTATTCTCTGAAATCTGTTGCTGGCCAGCACCCTCATACAGTCATAACATTAGCAATCTCCTGCTTCTACCAGCAAATTTTTCTGCTGCCCAGGAAACCTCTGTCCCTCTCATGTCCTGCTCACTGAATAAAAAGCACCACCACTTCCATCAGGGCCCAAGTCTCAGCTCTCTGAGTTTCCAAGAGGCTGAAGGCAGAAGAGAGAACAGTTGGCAAATGGATAGCAAGAAAAAGATCTGATAAAGTAATCGAGGGATTCAGCAAGTGGGACTGACAACAGAAGGGAAAGCAGCTGAAGAGAGGAAAGGATTTCAAACTACAAGTGTCACTGGATGATGAAGTGGTGGCAGAGGGGAAGGCGGGTAAATGCTGGCAAACAGGAAGGTGCCTGTGGCACTTGGCCCTTTTCATATAGGAACAAAACCCACTTTGGGATCTTGTGGAGCTCTGAATGGTTTGAGAGTCTTCTTTTAGCATATGTGCTATGTGAATTGCTGGAAGATCCTAAAGGAGTGCTGCTCACTGGATTTGGAAGACGATATTTCCATGAAGTGTCAGAGTGGAACGGCGTTTCACTGCTTTTCCCCAGTTTGTGCTCCCCAAAATCACTCTGAGAACCAGACTAACTGTCAAAGCAAATGGGAGCTTTGCTTTGGGGCCACAATGGTGGGCAAACAAAAACACTAAAGGCAGCCACTGAACACAGGGCACTGATGCCTCTTGCACTTCTTGCTTTTTTCAGAGGTGGATTACAGCTCCCATACCTTTCACACCTGAGACAAGAAGAGAAGGATGTAAAGTACATCTTTCATCTCCTGTACAGGATGTTACCTTCTTTACAGGTAGGTCCTTCTACACTGACAGGCCATCGGTGAAGGGATCCCCTGGGATGGATTTTCTGTGGTCAGCACATAAAGCAGGTGGTCCAATACCTCTGTAAAGTGGAGTGTAGAGGGGATTAAGTACTTCCCCTGCTCAGGAGGGCTGACAGATGTGTTGTGTGCACGAAAGAGAGACAAGGGAGAGCTGCCATCTGCTGTTGGAAAAATCCCGGTTCATCTTTTAGCCTAGGCACTGCTAAGAGCTGCAGGTGGCTCCTTCGTGCCAGTGGCTCCCATCACACTGGGTTAGCACACAGAGCAATATTCCACAGGGGAAACAGGAATCTGCACCTGATGTGCACTGACAGGGGAGGAAGGTTTGCCCTGAAGATCTGCAGATCTCGTGTAAATCAGGAAGAAGAGGATGGATTTACTGACCTTTTGAACCTTCCATACCAGCAGCAAAGCAAAGAGGGAAGAAGGTATGGCAAACCCACTGTGCCTCCAGGAGGGACTTCAGTGGAAAAACCAACCACATCTTCAAATGTAAGCCAGAGATAGCCAATTAGATCAGTATTTAGACCTGATCTCTGCAGAGGATTTTCAAAAAGCTGAGCATTCTTTATTATTGTAGAAATTAAAGAATTGGTGGCGTCCTACACTTCTAAACTCTGGGTACTTAGGGTGAAAAAAACTCCCATTAATCATTAAATGAAAAGGCAGCTCATTTACTGAAATGCCATTTTGAGTCAGTCAAAATTATTTGCTTCTGAAAACACGTTTACTTCTATATTCTAAATGGCACTTTATATCAGTTCAGCTAAATGTAACTGTATTATTTTTTACAAGAAAAGACATCCAAGTATTTAGTACAAATTAAAGAAAATATTTCAGGCCTTTAAATAGCTAGTTAATCTTGTTTAAATCTTCAATTAAGAAAACTCAAATTTGAAAACAGATTCAAAAATTCTGCATGCAAAGATACCTGTTGCTTATTTTTTTTTTTTTCCAAAAGAAAAAATGAATGAAGGAAAAAGCAATCCATAAAAAAAATCCTGGTCATTTACAAGGGAACTACTCAATTCAATAATCCAGGACCAGATCTTTCTTAAGCAAACACAAATTCATAATACAGCAGCATGATTTGACCTGAAAGTGAACACTTTTCAGTTGTGATGTTGAATTTTTTCACTGCAAATTGGTATTTTTCTAAAAGATAAAAAAGAAAAAGGCAATAATTCTAGAATATGTGTACTAAACTCAAATGATTTTCCAGTAGGAATGCTGGGAGGAGCAGTAATAATAGTTAAAGACGAATGTTCAGTCAATTCAGTTGTTTGCATTGGTGAATTTTTGAGTAATGATATTCTGCTCTGGTAGATGCATATGTGTCTAAATATAAGCTTATAGTCCATGTTTGAAGCTTTTGACCTCTTTGCCTTTTAAATGAGTGAGTTATTAAAAAATACAACATGAAACAAAACAAAACCTCATGGTGATATTTCAAAAAGAAAATATTGATTTGATGCAGTAATTATGCACAAGGCCTGGTCTGACAAAACTGTAAAATTCTTTCTTTCCCCCAAACAGATAACAGGAATTTTATCCCACTATACTTTAGAGGGGAAAATTCTTAATCTAACTGCAGTGATGCTTCTAACTTAAACCAGTGTCATTTAAAGCAGGAACTGGTGATCCCAGCAGCAGCTGTCACACAGCTGAGTCCAGAGGACTGAATTCAGACAAGGGCAGGTGAAATCCACTTTGCAGGGTGGCTGTACCTCACACCGACCCCCTTTGAAGTGACAACCATCCAAAACCACACCAGTGCAGGTTTTTTCTTGTGTTTGTGTGGGTTTTCAGCGGTGTTTGCCTGAGAGCAGAAGGCAGCAGTGGTTACACCCAGCAGGTGCTGCAGCCAATTGTTCCACTGCAGGGACCCAGGGTTAGCAACTGCTTTTCCCAAGGTGGGTTATAAAGTGTGCTGGAAAGACACAAACAACAGCCTGACGTGGCCAGCCCTTCACAGAGTTTCTGATGTTACTCTGGGAAGAAGCTAAGCTTCCTTCTGTTCCCACACTCTGGTGTCTAAGGCCTGTGGCAGCTTCTGGAGATCCCCAGCTCTCCCACAGCTCCTTGCTCTGCTGCAGAGACACCTTGAACTTGGCGGGGTTTGCAAAACCCACGCAGCCCTTCCCCTCCGGATGTAAAGCGTGGCAGAGGAGAGGAGCACCTCAGCCTTTTGTGCCGTCTGTTTGTGGCCTTTCCCTTCCAGAAGACAAAGGTGAAAGTGTAAAGCCGAGCAAAACAATCTCAGTCGCTGCAAAAAAAATGCTGTTCCCCCTTCAAAACTGAAGAGAGAGCTGGAGACCCTGAGGTCCCCACGGCGCACAGTGACAGCAGCGTGGGGCGGTGACACCGCCCCAGCCGGTGTCAGGAGCTTTGGGGCTGAATCACAGTCTGGCCGAGCCGGTCGGATATCCTGAGAGCTGCAGGCTGCCACGGGATGGCCACGCAGGGCAGGAAACCACTCCAAAGCAGAGAGAAAACAAATTTAAAAAAAAACAACAAACCAACAAAACTTTCAGGCAGTTGCCAATAAAGTTTCTTTGGCTCTGCGTCTGGGCATGGCTCCCAAACCCAGCCTCTTGCCCTCGGATAAAGCACTACAGCCTGGAATGAGAGTCAGATGCGTGGGAGCAGTGCATGTGTCTGTGTCTGGGCTGGAAAACATGTACTGTAGTGCCTAGAAAAAAGCTTTTTATTTTGGGCCTTGCTCCAGAAAACCTCTTTCCTTGCTTTTACAACTGTCCCCTGTTCCTTGGGACTACCCAGATGTTTAACCCAGCCTGAGGACAGGGAGCTGAGGAGTTTTCTCTGTCATTTCCTCTGTCCCCCAGGCCTGGGAGCAGCCAGCCTGTTCTTTGTGAGGTGGGTGGGATGGGATGGTCACCCAGGCCGTGGAGTGACCAGTGTGCTGCACTGACCCACAGCTCCTGGCTTTACCTCTTGGGAGGGGGTCAAGCCTCAGCAGAGAGGGGAGACAGCCAAACACCTTGGAGAGCAAAAAAAGAGAGAGAGGAAGAGAGTTGNCTCGGCCCGCCCCTGGCGACCTGAGGGGGCGGCGGCGGTGAGGCCGCTCCGGTGGGGCCGCTCCGGTGGTGTTGCTCGGCTGTGGCCGCTCCTGTGGGGCCGCTCCGGTGGGGCCGCTCCCTCCCGGCCAGGTGACATCGCGGACGGAGCAGCCGCTGTCCCGGGTGAAGCGCCCGCGGCTCCGGACGCGCGTCCCCCCGCCCTGTCACTCCACCGTGTCCCTGCGGGCAGGCGAGGGACCT
>VXBB01016597.1:105438-133787 GCA_013399915.1 Illadopsis cleaveri
GAGAAGCGCGTTTAGTGGGTGCTTTTTAACCCGCCCCCAAAACAGCTCGGGAAAATGCTTGAGGTGATGGGGCTGATCTAACATTATCAATGCAGCACTGTCTGTATCATTTACACATTGCAAACTGAATTTATTAGATCTGCTCGATTACCTAAATAGTTGGAAATACTATATTTTTACAGGATTCTAGTCGTTGAGATGGGGCAGCCCGTGCAGACAGAAAGAGCATTATTTGAGTGCGCATGAGGTGGATGAAGTAGTGACAGAAAGTATTTTTAAAGTCTTGGATGCTGACTGTAATTTTGGTTTGTCTCCAGTACCCTCAGTTAGTACTGAGTTAATAATCCAGCAACTTCTGTTATGTATTTGCTGAGTATTGTTCACTGATTTAATGGCTTTCTTGTGGTGTGGGCAGATAGTTCAGTGTAAATTTTAAATAATTTTGCCTACAGCAATTTTCAGTGGATAATGCTGGAATGTGTTTATTTTAACCCAAGCATTCTTTCTCCTGCCTTATCAGCTATCTTTATTCCTACACAGGCCTTATCACAGAGGTATTTATTTATAATCCTTTCTTTGCAGGCTTAATACTCTCCAGTAGAAAGTGAGGCTGAATAACGTGCACATGCCGAGCACTGGAGGAGAGGCTGAAGGACATCCTGTTTTGTTTCAGCAGTGTTGTTATTCTTTGGGGTGAAATGAAGAATTTGATTTTGTTTTGGAAACACTCATATTTCTGATGCAACTGAACTTCAGTAACCTTTTTGCAGTACAGATTTCAACAAATTATTTTTTTCTCTTGAACAGAGATGCAGAGCTTGTCGGTGGTAGAAAGTCTTGCTAATACAGACATATCATACTGTGAGCCTCCAAAGGACCTGGCAGCTGAGGCAGGTGGCATGTCTCTCGATGAAAGTGGCTGTAACTGGAATGAAAGAACAAGTAATGAAGAAATTTTTAATCATGAAGGAACGCAGCAAAGCCTCCCTGTAATGAACAGCAAAGGGAGAAGTTGTGAGGGGTTTTCTGAGAGCAGCTTTAGTACCTCAGAACCCAGTGGTTCCTGGGGTGATTTTGAAGGCTTCAAGGAGCCCTTAGACAAATCAGAGGGATTCAGTCATAACCTTGAAGTTTTGGTGAAGTCAGCAAAACCTTGTGGAGCCGATCCGGACCTGAGCAGCGGAGGCTGCAGCACTTCTGCTGCCCACGTGTGTGCTGAGCCATCTCCGTGCTGCAGGATGCAGGAGGCTTCGGGCTCTCTGAGTGAGGTACGTGTTCACAACAAACCAAGGGACAAAATTTTTGTGTTACTGCTTCCTACACCTCTGGGTTTGTACCTGTCTCCTCTGTCGAGGGTAATGCTGCACATGCAGAGAAACTGTTCAGCTACTTCGCAGCTACCTCAAGTGGAGCAAACGCAACTTCTTTACGGTGCTTGACGAATGCTTAAGCTGTCCGCTGGAGAGCTTTAAAGAATGTAATGCAGTATATTGCTTCTCGGCACTAGGAATAAGTAGGCACATAGGCAAGGAAGCATGTAGGCACCATGAACTTTGCCCTGAAGGACATGCAGTTGAAAATTTAGACAAGAAAGAGCATAAGAAATGACAAATTGGGAAGGCGGGCGACAAAAGCAGGGTGGACAGAAATTCTGTGAGTTGCCTGCAAACTTACTGAAGTAAACCCACATACCACTGAGTTAGAAATTGGCAAAAATGATGTCTTTTGTTATTCAGTATACACCCTGAATAATATCAACAGTTTTTCTGGTATTTTAGACTGATGGTGACACACAAGAAATTAATAGAAATAATAGAATTAATTTTTTAGCATAGGCTATAACATTCATTCTTACAATGTTAGAACTAAAATTTTGAGTAAATAATGCAATGAATTCTTATCAGCACGAAAAAAAAAAAGCTTCAGGTGAAGGGTTATATCTTGTTGGGATAAATGTGTTTCCATGTGGACCAAACATGCAGCAGCAAAGGGAAGGAAAGTAACAAAAGGGAAGAAAGAACATAGAAACACAGAACAAAATTCCCTGTTCTTACTGCTTTCATCCTAAATGACAACATTTGAAAAAAGAAAACAATCAGCTAAGATTTCCATGGGGTTTAATCTGTAGCAGTAATAACTTACTGCTTGTAGTCTGTTGGGTGAGTTTTAATATGTGAGAGACTTTCTTGCCCTTTGCCCAGGAATTTTGCTTGTTGCAGAGGTATTGCTGGGAAAAGCACAAAGATGCAGGTGGGAAAAGCTGCCCACACTGATTGAGTGTAGATACACAAAACACCTGGTTATTGGTGTGCACAAACAGAGAATTCAAATTTTTTGTAATGCTGGAAATGGGGAACAAGAAGTCTTCTGTTGGAGAAAGAGAATGTTGTAATGACAAAGCTGAAATGGAGTATAGCAGGTTGCTTGGTTTCTTTCCAAAAGCACTAGATCATAATCTTACTGACGCCTTTTCTTTATTTGCATTTGTTAAAGGCAGAAGGAAATGTCCAGTTCAAGTTAAATAAGTTAGCCATGCTTAGTTTCAAGTTGTCTTTTCTCATCTCAAGGTAGAGAGACAGCCACAGAACTGCTGGAGATCCCTTGCAGTGTAGAATATATGTGTAGCTTCATCCCTGTGCTTTTTGCATTGTTAGTTTGAGATCATAAAATCGTTGCACTGGGACTCTGGCTTCTGTATGATCAGTGAAAAAAAGGCCAGGTGAGTTGGAAGGGACCTCTAGAAATCATCACAGGTCAGAGGTCTGACCTTTAGTATTTGTTGTTTCAGTTAATTAAATGATGTCAATTGGGATCAGAATCATGTGTTTTAGGATGGAAACAACCATTAATTTCCTTGCAGTAGCTGGGAATTTTGCCTACACGGTTGAACACTTTGAGGATTTTTCATGTGCTCTTTAAACATTGGCCTTTGAGAGAGGGACTGGTGCTTGTGTTTAAGCCATGGGGTATTTTGATATAATAGGATAGAGAGGATTTATTCAGAAAGTACTGATGTGAACTTTGTACATTGATTTTTTTCTAATTAGTACAAAGCCGCAAGATAAATGGAAATATACCTAAATTTTGTTTCAGAAACACTCCCTGAAATAGACAGTAATAAAGGTAATAAAAACATCTCTTTATCTGTCTTGGCTAAACTTTAAGTCAGTGACTTGTATGTGTGTTGGACCAAGGCTCTACAGAGATGCTGCAATGGAGGCAGAGCTGTGCTTCCCTTGATGCACTTCCTGGGGCTGCAACTTCCCTCATCCCAAACCCAAGAGCAGCTGCCTGGCTTTTCCTTGACTCCATCCCACTTCAGTTTTGGTGCTTACTTGGAAGTTGTTTTTTTTTTTCCTTGACCATGTATGCTTTAGCAAGTGTTACTTCACAGAATTCTGCTTCTTGAGCATCCATCAGGACCCTCTGTGTTGTATCCCTGTTGAAATAATCTATAAATTGATTGAAAGTATTGTGACACTTTGGGCAAGATTCAGAGGAATTTACCCAGGAGTCTTTGAATGTCCCAGCAGTGAATCATCAGGACAGGATTTTTGCAAGGCCTTACTTCAGCATGGGGCACAAATTCTGTTCCCTGAAGCATGGTCAGAAGTGCAGTAGCCTTCTACCAGCTCTCTTGATTTTGCCTACTTATCCTTAGATTAAATCTGTACTCTCTCAGTATTCACCCCACTTGTCTGGGTTCACTGTAACGAGACTGTGGAAATATTTCAGCTGTTTGAATTACAATTAAATGAAACTATAAAATTATGGAGTATCCATGCTTAGGGTTTTCAGACTACATTGTTGGTTGCTGGGCAAAAACCCCAAATTGACTGGTTCCATTCTTGAGTTTTCACACAGTGTTGCTGCTCCTGCATTGCAGTCCCTGGGCAGGGTGGGGAAGTCAATTAATTTGCTTTTATTTGGAAAATTGTAGGAATAAAAGGATACAGCTTCTGAACCAGATGGCATGCCTCTAGGATAGGATGTAAATTATGCATGTTTTCCCTTGTATATGTATTTCTTAGTTGTCAGATAACCCTGCTCACTAGTGGTTGCTTCCCCTACGTTTGTCTAGATCTCTCCTGTGCTGTGGTCAGCCCTCCAAACCTCCTCCTCATCACTGCCTGGGGAGGAACAAGGATTTAAATCTGGCTCTGATTTTTAACATAAGCTGGAAAATGTTTGGTGCAAACGCAAGGGTATAGAAACATCCTCACCCCAGCTTTTTTGCAGACTCGCACAGTGCAAGTATTTATTGGTAACTGTAGCATTTGGCAGGTGTGTTACATTTGCATTAGGAGTGTTTGAATACTGAGTTAGCAAAACAAGCTTTTGACTTGATGAGTACATCAGATTTGACCTGGACTGAATTAGCTGAGCAGAAGGAAGAGTCGTAAGTGATAAATATGCAAATCTATGACCGAGAAGCTGGGAAGTTAAAGACAAAGTTTCATCAGAAACTCTGGGACTCTTGCTTCCTCTAATTCTAGGTACTCAAAGTACTCTGCAGTGTGAGCTCAATCCCTCTGCTATTAATATTAATTCTAAAAACAATAAGACAATCTCTAGAATTATTGTAGTCTTTGGACTAGGTCCTTCATGAACTATGGGGATGGCCTGTATGGTGTATGTAATAAAAATTTCTTTTATTCTAGGAAGATGACAGCTATGAGGAGATATTTAAATTGGGCTTTCCAGAAGTCTTTGTACCACAATCCAGAGAGTGCATAAGAAGCTTAGAGCAAGTTCTTGATGCAAATAATGAAGATGTTTGGATTCCTGAACTTTTGAAGAATCAACTTTGGTAATGAGTTTAGATTAACAATAAAAAAAAAAAAAAAGAAATATAAAAAATTCCTCATCAATTACACTGTTTGTTTCATAATTTAAAAATCAATGATGCACTTAAAAATCTTTTTAGTACTATGCTTTTCAGTGTATAGATCTTACTGGTTTTGTGGCACATTGTTAAAGGAAATGGATGGTGTTTTAGCCATTGGAAAACAATGAAGGGAATATATCAAAATTACAAATTCCTGCTTAGGGTTTTTCCTGCTGTTAGTGTGCCTTCTTATGACTAAGCCTCTGGAATGCCAGAACCCAACAGGCAGCCTGTTCTTCCTGTTTGCTTGTCCTTTCTTTACAGCACATCCCACTTATTTCTTCATCATTGGAGGCTGCTGCTTCTACTAACAACTTACTTGTTTTTTGGCTTTTTTTTCCCCTCAGTTTTCCCAGTTCATAACTTCTTCTCATGTTTAACCAGATGTGCTTCAGAATCTGTGCTGCATCTGGCTTCTTTCCTGGGCTGTGATAATAGCAATTAGTATCATTAACCAAGCTTTCTCTTGTGACAGCTGGAACATTTCTAGTTTTGTTACATGTTTTTTAGGGATCAGCAGCTTCAGAGCACTATTGTAGTTACTGAGCAGCATTGCAATTATTTTTTCATAACTTGGAGGCTTTGTGTCTAGAAGGCAGTGTCAGACCATACTTGGGAAATGTCCTAAGACTCAGAAGAAACGTAAAAAAACATAAAACTTCTAATGTGGGCACCCTTTCAGCCAAGTTTCCTGCATATGTGTTATATTTTAATCAGCATCAAACTGGAGAAATATAATTGCAAAGGGGACTGCACTATTACAGCAGAGTGCCAAGTAAAAACAAAAATTTCCTGATCTACTGTGATGAGTAACTACGCCCAATGACAAGTGCAAATTAAGTGAAGCCCAACTGAATTTTTATATGTGATGAATGCAGTGTAAGAATCCAAAGTACCACGTTGAGGGAACTCTCTCCTCGCTGTTTCAGCAGTGAGTGCCTTTGGCTTGTTTTGTAGGACAGGGGCTGCAGAGGTGAAGTGTGACCTATGGGATGGAGACGGACTTGAGAGACATAAAAGGCAAAGTGCAGAACTCACAGGGCTGAACTCTGCCCACATTTCACAGAAGCAACTGAATACTGCTGTTGGCATGTACCAGTCTCTGAACTGTGCTTCTAATGCCCTCCTTATCTGAGGAGCACAAACACACATTTATGCTGACTTACTGCTTCCACTAATTGTCATGCCAGCTCATTAGTACCTTGGTTGATAGTTTGGACAAGTGTAGAAAGAGATTTAAGACAAGTTGCTTGTTAGATCAAGGTTAGCATACAGCTGTATGAAGTGAAAATAACTGTTGCATATGTTCACTGGAAACCTCAGCTCAAACCCTCAAATTGTGTTTTGTTTCCTAGTGTGGATTCTGGAAATGTATGGAGAGCACTCAGAGACTTTGATAACACCCCCCGCTTAAGGCATCCCTGGAGTAAATCTCATTGCCAAGAAAACCTCCTGAGTGTTCTTGGAATAGATGCAAATCAAAAGGTAATTGAACAATAGTTTTCCATTCTGCCAGCATAAACACTGGTTTGGGAATCTGATCTTCTCTAAGCTGTACATGCAGATGCATGAGGGACTGGATCTGGGTGAGTCACAAAGGGTTTTTTTTTTAACAGGGAGCTTTTTAAGACAATAGCGTAGTGTTTTCTCATCTTCTTGTGTAAGTAAGTAAGAAACTGTGCAGGATCACACTTTGATTGTCTTTACACTGAAGTCTGCCCAACACAGTTTCCCTGTTGTTAGGTGGTACACTCAGCTTTGGTAGAGATGGAGGAGTAGCTTTCAGGTGGTAGAGATGGAGAATCAGCTCCCTGGTGTGTGTGCAGTAGGATTATTTACATTTTTTGGTCAGAGTGGGAGAAAACTGTTAGCCTCTAATATCTTTCTGTTAAGTGAAAAATCAGATCTGAATCAGAGAGGCTGTTACAGTAGTTATTGGATATTTTTACTGTGAAGAAACTGAAAGTATGTTCAACTTCCCCTTTCCTCACATTATTCCTCTGTCTGCTTTTGGGAGGCTTGAGGGAAAGTATGTTTTAAATTGGATTGAAACCAAACCAGCAGTGTTGAAAGTTCTCAGATAGAAATGTCTCTGGCAGTCTCTTGTTTTGAGAAGATACAGGTGTCAGGGATGGTTTAGAATTCAGTTATTTAGCTGGGATTAATTAGTCACATGTAATTTTCAGAAGTAACTATTTCAATTGATTATTTGAATGCTGAACCACAGGGTTGGCAAGGTAATAATTTTATGGGCAGATTTGACTTTGCATGGAAGTTATATACAAACAGAAGGATGGTGCTGAAGGTAGAAACCTATTTTGCAGTTGAAGAAGTCACTCTGTAGAACTGTAATTTAACAGAGGGAGAATCAGAGACATTTGTCTAACACAGCTAAACTCCCATTCTGTTCCTTTCTTGCCCCTCAGCATTAAATCATGCCCATGCAGCTTAAACTTACATCATTACTTCTTGTCTGTTACTGGAAAATTGTATTGCTTTTAACAATACTGATTAAGAGGCATTTCTCAGCAAGGCTTTGGTGCTAGTTAAGGCTAATTCTAATTGGAAATGGCTTTTTCATTAATTGAAGTCACAGATTCATACGTGTAGGTGATGCCTTGAGGGGCTACCTGGAACAGAGGCTAGACAGAGTTAGAGAATAAAGTAGATATTTATTGAAAGGCCTTCAAAGGATACACCTTGGGCAGATGGATGATGGTCACCAGTTTTCTCAGACAGATGTATTTGCATATCAGAGGTTAATTGTCCAATTACAGCTTCAGGTAATGAAGACACATTCTCCCAGTTTGCTTCTCTTCCCGATTTACTTTTGTTTATACTTTTCAGGCCTGAGTCTGTGTTGATGACCTTGGCTTTCAGGCCTAAAAGGATTGTTTAGTCTGACCAAAATGTGAAGAAAGCTAACTAACATTTTATACAGAACTCAGAGACACTAATGCAGTACAGAATCTGAAAAATGTAAAAGCTAAAACTTAAGGCATCATTCAAAGAACTGGTTGTGGCATAAAATTGTTTTAATGCAGAGGAGGACACATGATAAAATACAGCTTCAGAAAGTAAAATTTAGTGGTCTTTATTTGAGGGGAACTTCTCTTTAGGCTGTATGTATTGAAATCAGATAGAAATGCATAAATCAATTAATAAACAAAATGTAAATTATGTTTTTTTAGGATGTTTCAGAGAACCAAACTGATATTTTTGAGGAATCAAATGTCAAAGATAATGAGGACTTTAGATTTGATGGATTCAGTGTTAATGACTGCAAAGCATTGATCCAGACCAAGGTAAGGATTGTTCTGGAAGTGAGCACTTCAGAGAACCACAGAGTGTATTTAGCATGCTCCTCCCTGCTGTCCCAGCACCTGTTCTCATGTAATGGTTTAGTCCTGGTATAACTTCTGGATGTGGAGTTGGTTTTTGCCCTTTGAAACCTGACAGCTTCAGAAAAGATACCTTGGTGCTTGTTTCTTGTTATAGCAATGCCAGTTGAAAGGAAAATTATGTTATTCTCCGTTGCTGTAAAACAGCTCAGTCACCTCAGTCTGTTTTTTAGCAAGGTATTTTGGAGAAATATCCTTAACCCAAGGTCCTTTCTTCAGTGGAGAATAAAATTGAGCTGTTGTCACTGTGGAGACAGATAGTTTGAGACACGCTTTCATTGCTCTGTTTTATTCTATTTACTGCCTTGGACAGTGAAGGTGTATAACTGTTCTGGGAACCTTGTACATAAGAGATGATAGGCTGGATAGTTCAGAAATAAAACTTACAAGGACTGTCCAGCTTATGCCTTCATAATTCAGTTCTGCTTTCTTCAGTGAGTACATGAAGGGGGGATCACAGTGGCTGAATCATATTGGAAATGTGCAAAACACAGAAACAGGTTTAGACAAAGGAGAGGTGGTTTGTGGTAGACAAAGGAGGAATAAAAGAGAAAAGAATTTTCGTACAAAGTTAAGGTAAAATGACAATATTTTTTCTGGGATTGCCTCACAAGGGAAAGAACAAACCCTGCAACTTGGTGTCTCAAAGAAAAATTCATTAAAAACATATGTTGTTATTTCTAATTTAAAGTAAGTCAAATCATACAATGGGATGTTTTCTATTTATCTTCATATTTATGTCTTTTTTTCTCTAAAAAATGTAAAATAATTTAAAAAAAATTATTTTAATGAAAATTTCTAAAAATTAGGTTGCCATATGCAAAGTGATTAACCTCCTGTAGGATGAAAAAAATTAACAAAGTTTTTCTTTTTCACTCAGCTTTCTGTGTCACCAGACTCCAGACATGGTCAGCTTTTCACCTGTAACCTGTTTTTGAAAACTGCGTCATCAAATGAGAGCACACAGTGTATAACAATCCCAAGGAAGAAGCAGATTTTTGCTACACACAACCTAAAAATGAATTTTTTTAGTAGTGATGTTTGTTGAAATAAATGCAATTTTTAGCCTTTTTTTTTTTTTTTTTTTTTTTTTTTTTTTTTTTTTCATGTTAATTCAGTTACCCTTCTCTTTTGTTNNNNTTTTTTTTTTTTTTTCTTTTTTTGAACTGAATGCAGTTGATCTTCATTTTGTTACTGACTTGGTACTATAGACTACAGATATTGTTTAGGAAAGTGACATATGTTCTTTAGGAAAGTGACATATTTCTGTATACGAGGGACCTGTGGCCAGGCTATTAGAAGATATTTCTCCTGTTTAGCTGTGAAGTCAGATTTTGTAATTTTGCTCTGCTGAGTTGTGCTGCAGAGTTGTGTCTGTTACAGTAAATGCTGCAGCTGCAACCATGCTTCAAGATAACTGTGGTGGACCCTCCTGAACTACTGACCTTTCAGGCCTTAATGCCTCTTCAATCAAAACCCTTCTTTCCCTGCCAAAATCTACACAAGTCTCAGGTGTGTTGTACTGTGCCTTGTCACCATCTCTCCTCATACTTGCTCCAGTTTGGACGAGCTGAAATCTGTTGCTTTGCCACTGCTGGGTGTGATGAGAGGAGCCTTCTTCATGTGGGGACTTTCAGTGGGGTTTAGCAGAATAAAAGGGTTTTAATTTCTGTCTGGTGAAGCCTGCTGCGGTGATAGGGGTGGAGACAGCAAAATGCTTGGTTCTGGCATTAGTTTGTGGCTGAAATAAATCACCTTGTTGAAGCTGATTGTCACAGGACATGCTGGGTTCATTCAGCCACACTTACCCCATGCATACTCAGCTTGTAAAAGCTCAGCAGTGTTGCAGTTCAGGACTTGCATAATGGTGTAAATTCCTGCCCTTTTAAAATTTTATAGAAACTATCGACTATTGCCCATCTCCCTGCAGGCTTGAGTGCCACAGGGGATGCACTTCACTGTCATTCAGAAGAATCTGTGTTGGTTCCCTGCCAACTGCAACAGCTTTATTTATTCATTGGCAGTAACTTTTACACATTGGCAGTAACTTTTACACATCTCTCTGCTGCTCTGGCCATTCTGAATATGAAATATGAATATGAAAATTTTATATGGCTTTTTGTTTTAATGAGTTGCTAAGCATGGCAACTGATATCTTATGTGTTGAAAGCAGGAAACAGAGTTGGGTGTTCCAAAACTGTTAGTTAATTATTTAATGATGACCCTATTCTATTCACTTAATTCTATTCAGAATTAAGAATACTATAAAGCATTGGCAGACTTCAATCCTTAATCTAGTAAACTGTTCAGCAGTGACATTAGAATTGCTGTAATAATTTCAGTAATGCTTATGATACCTCAGTGCTATTAGCATAGGATGAACTCTGTCCTGCTTACTCAGTAGATGGAACAGGGCATTTGGGAAAATGGTCTTTTAAAGTGGCTCTGCAACTTCCCTGACCCTGGGGGGAGTCCTGCAATGCCAAACTGGAAACTCCATTTGGATACAAGAGCAGAGTTAACTTTTTCAGTTAACCCTAGATTTGAATTAATTTTCAGTTTCCTTTATATTCTTTCAGAACTCTTAAACATGTATGAAATAGACTGTAGTCATAAGCTCACAAAATGTTAAATTGCCAGTAAACGGTGAATGAATAGTTGAGGTTGGTAATAAACATTATTAAAATCAATTATAAGAATAAAATCCCATTTTTATGCTTTCAGACAAGCAGGGGCCAGCAGAAGGGCTTGAGGGGGCAACTTGGGGTGTGTGTAACATGCACTGATGCATCAGATCCCTCTTCTCCTCTGGGCTTTCAAATTTGCCTTTGCTTTTGTGAGCATTGGATGAATGTATCAAAAAATGTTTTGCACTGTCAGTCTGGGAGAAGGATGAATACGTCATCTTTCCCTCATATTAGCAGATTTTACAGCCCTGTCCAAGGTACAGAATGGAAAGAGAAAAGGGTTCAGCCCTTGTGATTCACCAGGGAAGCAAACTACTGCGGTTCCAAAGGTGATGGGGCTCCACCTTCCAGGTCTTTCTCTTTTGGACAGATGCTTTGGGACACCTGAGCCCTTACTGCCTGTGAGCACTGGCTGCAAAAGACAACTGAGGGACCTTGTAACTCCCATTTCCAATCTGAGATGAACAACTTCATTCTGGGGGAGAAGACTAACAAAATTTGAATGGCAAAGGTAATTCAATTCAGCTTCAAGGTTGGGGAGTTCTGGCAACCCTCCAGCCCCACCAAAACTTGGACATGACCGGCACATTTTGGGGTACCCACAAAGACAAAACTGGACTCTCTCGACTGACAAAACATCAGGGAAGACAAACCAAAGTGTAGCCAACCATTTTTAGGCACATTTCATAGTAAAAACGTAGGCTGTCCTTCCGTGGTTCTCCTGGGAAACGAGGGGTGCCGGAAGCGCCTCTGACGTGTCCTGCACACGCGGTGGCCGTGGGTTTCCTTGAGTCATTTCCTCGTTCCTGCTGTCCCTGGCAGCCAGCCCAGGGTGCCAGCACACGTTGTGTCCCCAGAGGCACGCCTGCACCACAGGCCCCAGCTCTCTGTGCTCTGGAAGAGGTGCACAGAGGAGATACCACTTTGTGCCTCAGCAGGTTTTAAGCTACGAGTTTCACCCTTTCTCGTCTTAGTGGCGAGCTCTCAGCTGTGAAATCCTGAGTTTTGATGGACTAAACGTGTTACTGTACTCTGTGTTTGCGGAAAGCAAATACCACAGGCTTCTGACATTTGCTTAGGACTTTGGAAAGGTGAAAACGAGAGTAAGGCAGGAGTTCTGGACAGGAATGCCCCTTTCTTCTGCTGGGATTAGAAGGAAAATGTACCCATGGAACAAAGTTTTACAAAGTTCCAATCAGCAGTGTAATTACTGAAATGCTTCCTTTGTGGAAGGAATGCTGTAAACATTCCTTTGCAAAAAAACTCCTCAAACCAACTTCATTGTGAAAGACTGAAAATTTTTCAATGCATTTTCTAAAATGTGGAATTTAATTAATTATTATAATTTTTTAAAGAGTTAAGGAAAAGAGGGGGAACAGTCAGACTCCAGGATGATTTCTAACCATACTATAAGCCCACCATTGGTTGCATATGCAGAAAATGGAGTGAAAAACAAATAAAAGAAATCTTGTAAAGGTGTACATTTTTTTCAAAATGCAAGGTCATTGCAGGATTTAAAAGCCCTCTTTTTTTTTTAATGATGATGATCAGCTTAATAGTTTTTAAAATGTGACTTCCAGGAGTACTCCTACTCCAGTTAAGACAAGGAAAGGAATTTGGCTAAAACTGAGCTACCTTCAAATTAATTATTAACTCCCAAATTTCCTTGTGGATCCAAGTTTAACCTTCTAGATTCACTCTGGAAGATTCAAAAGAGAAGAAGTTTCTGCTCCTTCCACTGAAATATGTCTGAGAACCTCCTAAATTGCCTCCCACAGCACAGCCTGGATGCCAGAGCACAGCGAGCCTGGCTTAGTGCTCTGCTGGGTGGAGTAAACAGGCCCTGATGAGGGAAAAATGTATGGAATGAAGTTGCAACATTTTTTGCTTTTTTCAATCAACGCTGGGCAAATCCTGAAACGCCAAAAATTTTCCAGCTTCCCCAAACATCTGTTTTATTAACACACACTTCTACAGACACACATCTTCAGAGCTTAATGCCTCACTTCTAACATTGATTTTGAACAGCTCAAAATTAGTTTTGTTGCTAATTTATAACTCATCTTCCTTACAGAACTAATGGAGGGGTTACTTAATTTTGTGTATTTTACTGTTGCTTGTGCTGGAAAATTAGTCTTTTAAAGTGCCACTTCCAGCACACAGATTACAGAGCTGGACAGAGCACTCTGGGTGGCACCCAGACCTCCCCAGCCAGCTGTTTGAAGCAGCACTGCACTGAGCTGTGCTGCTCTGAATGCTTTTAAGCTCAGTTCTTTCAGCATGGCTAAAATTGATGCAAGTGTATGAAAACCTACACCACTTTCAAACACCCTCAGCTTGCTCTGAAAGCTTCAAAAATATTTTCTTTAAACACTGAACTGCAGCACACCCTCGAAAGGCAGCGTTTTCTGCTGCCATGGGCGCAGGCTCAGCCCTGTGCTGCAGCATCCGTAGCAGCTTCCTCAGGAATGAGTCACTCCAAGAGCTGATGGCACGATGGTCACACCACCGGATTTCTGTGCAGTTCCTTCCAGACCTGTGCTTTTCACACACTGTGGTCAGCAGGTTTCATGACAAAGGGAGGAGGAAGTCTGTAAGCAGCAGCCAGTGCAATCTCATCAGTGAAAGTTGCTGGAGAGTGCTCTGTCTCAATCTGTATGATATGAATATTTTTTTTCCCCTTAAAATGGAGGGAACTTGATGGAATTCTTAAAAAGGCACATAAAGAGGTTCATCTCTATTTAATAAACACTTAAAGAGGGGAAATGGCGATTCTGCCTCAATTTACATCTTGGAAGTTCATTGCAGAAGGGTCAGGATCTCATTTTAGAGGTCTACAACAGGAAGAGGATGAAAACCTCTAAACCTGAAGCTGCTGGTTTGATTTGTACAAGCTGCCTTTCAGTAGCCAAGAGTGGCAGGGCTTTTGTCCAGCCTGACAAGAACACAGGTCTGAAGAGTCACCGCTATGTGTGTCAAGGACACTTGTATGTGACACTTACTTTCAGGTACAGCAACCTCTGAAGAGACACCCAGAACTGCAGGGGCTGGGAGCACCTCACGGGGCAGAGGAGACAAAGCATAGAGGACAGCTCAGTGCTGAAAACACGTGTCATCTGTTCCCAACAGGAATCCCCCCACTCCCCTGGCTGGAAAAACACTGTGTGGGCAATCCCTTCTTTGGTTACAAAGGGGGTGTGAGGGTCTAGTGCTTTTTAGTGAAAACTTAGAGCCAGAGCAAAGCCACAGCTTGGATATTAATAGCTGATGTAGAGAAAACCTATGGATTGAGGTAAATGAGCGTAATATTATCAGAAGATTCCAAATTCCAAACTCAGGCTCCCAAGCTGGGAGGATGAGATGCTGTGTAAGACAACAACCACTGAGCAATCGAGGGGCAAACACCATGAAGATCCCAGACTTACTATTATTAATGGTCTGAATTGTTATTATTATTGTTATAGGCATAACTGCCCAGGAATTTCAGTGTTCACAGTCCCTCTCTGGAGGCACCCAGCTCAAGCTGGGAATCCATCCTTCAGGGTACATGGAAACCTCATGTGGAACCCTGTTATGGGGCCTGACATGTCTAATTTCTGTACAGGTGTGTAACGTGTTTAGTATTTCTAGGGACAAAGGATGAGGGAGAGGGGGCACGTGGAGAAGGAAAAAAGATACAAATGCCATGGGAAAATGTTATGTCCTTGTGAGTGAAAGACCAAAGAAAAGGTGACAAGATGCCATAGATTTTTTTTTTATGCTTTGTTTTTAAAACAGTCACACAGTGAAGGCTCCAAAATATAACTGGTTTAAATGCAAAACTGTGGCTTTTATTTCCAAACATACAATAAATAGGTCCACCACAACTAGCCTCTAACTTCATTTTACATGGAAGGATTTTAAAATTAGTTTGTGCATATTTAAAAATTAAACTTCCCTTTGCACATAATTCCAAACATAACCGAACTGCATTACACACCAGCTCATGGTCTTGGCACTGTGACACAAGCAACCAATTAGAAACAGAGCTCTGTAGCCAGGACTTGTACAAAAATTGCATTTTGAATTGTTGATAAAAGATCTACCAACAATTAAATCTTTTGCTGCAGTTTACAAAAAAACCTTTAGTACAGAAATGTTGAAAAGCAAGTTGTCTTCTCTTCTGTAGAGACTGCAAGGTAAGTGGATTTATTAAGTGTTCACTATTTGCTATTATGATACAATTTTCATACCAAAATATCTTTACTGCATAGTAACATTCCATATTTTCAATGCAAAAAAGAGATTAGATGCAGTCTTTTTATTTCATCACTCATCGCTGAATTTAAAGACATTTTTAACCGCATCTCTGTTTCATCACAGTGCAGAAGGCCCTTAATATTTCAAGGATTTATTCAGTCATATTTTTAATACAAAAGTAGAGGCTGAGGAAAAGCCAGAGTAGTCTATACACAATGCACAATCTGTGTACATTCTGAAGCTGTACCTCTTCGAGAACTAGTTACACACTCTTCAAACAAATCCCTTTATCCAGCAATTCAAAATGCTTTAGATCAGAAGTTTTATATTAGAATCAATACAATATATGCATATAAATACATTTATACCCTTCGGTTGCTAAACAACCCAGATGGCTGCAAGGATGTGACCTGAAATGGTTCTCCACCAGCCTGGGACACCAAATTATGTCGGCAGCTGTTAACCAAGAGAGAATCACAGTAAAAAAATGGAGATCTCTGCACAAGGTAGGTGTGCCACAGCATCAGTTAAGACTAAAAATACCAGGTGAGATCCTGGCCCCTTCAACAGGGCCAGGATTTCAACTTCTGTGAGATGCAACACACAGGCAACATTTTTTTCCCTCTGCCAACGCTCCGTTCATAAAAAGTCTCAGCAGAACAACAAAAACCCAGAAAATACAACAAACCAAAGCAAAGGTTTTACAACTGCAAGTTTCCAAGACAGGTGCTGCAGCTTTCAAATACAAAGAAAAACTTTTATAGTTAAAAAAGGAGGGGAAAAAAAATAAACAAAACCCAAACCAAAAAGCAATGTGCAAGTGTGAAACTCAGAAGACGATAGCAGGGAACGATCTAGACCTCGGGTCAGGCTGAAACACAGAACCCAAACTGCCTGATGGAAGAACAGTTCTCACTGCAAATCTCATCTCCAGCTGACCAGAGTGTTTGTGGACCTGTGTTGCATTTTACAGACCTGATCTGCCACTTTTTTGACCCACCCAGGACAGCAGCTCCAGGGTTCCAAAGCCCAGGTGGCCCCAGCCCCTGGGAGGGAGAGGGACCAGCACTGATTCCCCACAGCCCCACGGGTGCTCCTGGGTCTGTCACAGCAGTGGGTGATGTGTTCTCAGTGTCCTCAGCTTGGCTTCTGAAAGGATGCAGAAATGTTGGCTGAGTATCCTCCAAAGGTGCTAGAGGTTTTAAGTTTGAAGCGTTTCTTCCCACAATGCCAGGCATACAAATGTGTATCTTTTTAAATAATATTGCACATAAAAAAATCATCTTAAAATCTGTAGTGAAAGCAGGGTTGAAGGACAGTGTTTTCCAAAAGAGAATAAAAAGCTACCTGTACATAGTAAGTTTTAATTTAAAGAACGCCAAGATTATTCAAAATCTAAGCACATAATACTGACAGAAAAATGTTAAATTGCACAATCTACATATAAATTAATTTGTAAATACTTAAAAGTTTTAAACATTGAATACCCTCGATTTTACAAATCAGCTAGGTCACTGTCAAAGGATCAACTTAATGAGTTAGAAGTACTTTCCCCCAGAAAGAAACAGAAACAAAAAGATTTGCAGTCTCAGATGAAGCACTGGAAAGAGTTAAAGCATTTCAGCTCAGAGGTAGTGCTAAACACATCCAACTAGAAGTCCATTATATTTGAACTATGATGAAATAACGTAGTAAAATGTAGAAAGACTATAAAATTTACAAAAATAAATAGTTCTGAATGCTTTAGAAAATGCAAGAGACTTTGTTGGTGTCTTGATCTGCTTTTCTGACCAAAAGAAAGCAAAGCGTGTCTCATTTTTAAAATATACCCATCTCTAGTAACACGTCTGCAATCCACACAATCTAACTCTGCAACTTGACAGATGCCAGCTTGGCATAAACTCTGATATTAAAAATAAAGTGGAGGCTTTGTAAAAGATCACCTCATATGAAATTTGCTTTGCATGTAAATTCTTCTGTCAAATTAAAAATTGCACATAAAAAAAGTTTATTGAAAGAGGCATGAGGGGTGATGAGGGTGTGTGCCCATTGTTCCACATACACCCTGGAAGGAAAATGATGATTGCACAGTTCTGATAAATAATTTTCTTTTTTAAAAAAAAAAATCTGCCACTTTTTTGGTTTATAAGTTTTGGAATTATTTAGAAAATCCTACTACGGACAAATTATTATTTAGTTTGCTTTTTAAAGAATTCTTTACAACTACTCCAGTGGCTTTTATCCTGAAACCAAATGAAAGTGGCAGTTTAAAAGTATCTTTGGGTAAAACAAGTATCAGGATCCAACCAGAATTTCCATGATGTGGTCCAACTCACTCAGATCTGTTCTGCAGATCTGAATGTTGTTTGCTGAAGAAGAATTACAAGATGGGAAGGTTTTCAATGGTTCTTCTGTAGCAAGAGATGGTGATCTGGGTGGCATCAAGGGAGGGCAACAAAAGTCTGAATCATACATTGAAGTGTCAATATCTTCAAAAATGTCATCTATTGCCAAATCCTTCAAGTAACTGGTTGAATTTGAAATCTCAAAGGAACCAAACACACATTCAGCTCCCTTCAAATCCTGTCTATCATCTTCTAGTTTCAGACCAGTATTTTCTGGAAACTTTGGCTGGTCATCTCCAGTAGGAACCAGACAAGTAGGTGGGCTTATATCTTCTACAAAGTCTAAATCCTTCAGAATAGATGAAATAGCAGATGACATGTCGTCGTCCGAAACGATCAGCAGGCTGTTCTCAATCGGGTCTTCTACAGACCGCAGGTCACAGCAGTGAGACTCCTGCTGACCAACACCTGACGGCAACTGAAGGGCGATCCCAGGGGACTCCATCCCTGCGTAGCCGTGAGAAGCAGCAGCAATGCCAGGGCAGATATTCACTGGCTGCTGGCTGCTCTCTTGCCTCATCTCCTCCTGGATCTGCCGCACGGTGTTGGCGATGAGGACGGAGCGGTGCAGGTTGGGCTCCACCAGCATTTTGTACGTCTGTAACTTGGTGAGGCACATGTTGAGCACCAGCTGCCTCTTGAGGGGGTAGGGCAGACTTCGACTGGAATCAAAGGCACTCGAGAGACCAGCCATGTTCTCCTCATAGTCACTCAGCTTGCGCTTTAGGCCTCTCCCCAACATGAACCTGCAAGACAAAAATTATGAATTAACCTCGAGCAGGCCCAACAGACAATTCTGAAAACCCTGCACTGTACAATGTATTGGTTAGCTGAGACTTTTGATGTCACAGAACACCCAGAGACAGAAAGAAATCATACACAATACTACTTCCATTGAAAAGATGCGATTTCCACCTACACTGTTTTGGCAATTTCTTTTCTAAACAGGAAACGTGGAAGAAATATACTAACTCTTTTTTAAAAAAGCTATATACTTCTAAGTATATCTGACTGCCCACATGAAATAAAATAGACGTTTATATTAAGGATCAAACAACTCTACAGAACATTTCATAATTTCCATAATTCATTCTTGGGTACAGCAGGTAAGATTTCAGGCTAGTTTTCAACACCCATTTTGATCTCATTAAGCATTCTAATGTCTTGTTCAGTGTCTCTGAGAACTCTACACAGGACTGATTCTTCTCTTTTTTCTTTGGTGACCCAAAATTGTTTTACAGCAAGACCAACAGCAGGTCCCTCCATGGGATCTTTATATCCATTCCACAGCCAGGTAGTTTGGTTAAATGTGGGAGGAAATCTGGCAGGGCCAGTGAACGCACAGAGACAATGGGTGCTCATGGCTGACGATTCACAACTGCTACTGACTTCACACTAAGAACATCAGGCAGGAAGCTATCAAACAGCATTTTATAGGTGACAAATTTTGGTAAAATAGTTAGGAAAAAAATCAGAATTTAGTTGCTTTCATCCTGCTTTGTGTGCTTTTGAACTGAAGTAAAGTAGGTCTAGAACAATGTGGTACAAAAACCTGCACACACACATCTAAAATATAAGTGATCCAAACAAATACCTGCTTGGGTACTTTGCAGTTACCTTCCAAAGTCTAAAGAGTTTTATTAGGGACAACAAGCCCTATGCAATCACTCATATAAACACAGAAAAGGAGTATACTCTGCACAAAAAACACTGGTAGAATCTTAGTTACACACATCCTAAAATGTCCATGAATACAGACACCCTGTTCTCAAACTATTAAAAAAAATTAAGCAATCATAAATCAGACACCAGTGGCAGATTAAGGGCAGCTCCTTCACACACAATGATCCAGACCCTGCATGCTGCCGAGGGCCTCCCAACTTCCTTTTCATGTGAGCCCTGGATGCTGCCAGCAATAGCTCAGCTGATGGCCACAGCTGCCAGCTGCTAGCCTGTTGCTACACTTTTGGGGACAAGGAGAAGGCAGCAGGATAAAGCCTCTTTTACTTTCAGGATTTCTCCAGATTTGCAGGGAGCATGGCGGGGCTCCACGGCTACATCCATCTGCCCAGACAAGGCTGTTGGAGAACTCTGCTCCTCCGGAGGAACAGAAAGCAAGCAGGCAGTGCATCCTCCTCAGCAAGACATGCCAGAGAAAACAGACAGCTGCTACAGGAGTTTAGGTGTCAGACTTCTCAATAGTACACACTTTTTGTTTAAAAGAACATATCTGGATGAAATTCAACTTGTCTTAGGACTGCATTTTTACTTAGCAGGGAGTAGTCTGGTCTATCTTCAGTTCATTAACACAGTCACTCTTGAAACAGCAACAAAATTTAATTACTTGTAATTTTACCATTGCTGTGATTTTTAAACTTTGGAACTCTGTTTTTCTCCAAAGTTTTCTGCTAAACTGCCACAGCACAAGCTGAATCTCTTTGAAAACCAGAAGGTGTCTGGATTGGTGTGCCTGTTCACCTGGGTCATCTTCCCACACTGATCATGTATCACTCTCCCACTCTGGTACCCCATTAAGAGCAAACAGACACAGGCAGTATCCAGCACTCCACTACAACAACACCAGAACAAATCTGGATACAAAGTTCAGGCACAAAATACAATAACAAAGTATTCTGGGGAGGCAGTGCCTGTATCAAGGATCCTCAAACTACTGACAGTATTGTCAGTAACTGATCATTTTTGACACAATCCATGGAAAAATCACATTTATGCATGACAAGTAGACTATTGCTAAATATACCAACTCTCGTTGTGAAAACAATCATTTATGCAAATCCGAAACTCACAATGAAATTGTGAACTCTCCATTTTAAATAGCATTTAAATGTTGTGTACTACCTCAGGCATTACCTCATAGCATCACCGTAAGAACAAAAATTATGCATCAAAACAGTTGTTTCTTCAATAAGCACCATAATTCTGGACACTAGTGGGATTTGTGTGTTTGTTTGTTTTTTCTCTCAGTTAATTAAACAGACCAAAATTTACACCCATAAGGGAATGAAGTTATGACCACGCAGGAAACAACAATTCTGACATGTCATACATTCAGAATGCTTGGTTTTGACAATTTACTGCTTTTAGTATTTTTTTAAAATACACATTTATACTTTGTTAGACACCCAGGACATACTACTCTTATCTCTTTGAATTATATAAAAGATCTTAATTCCTAACATCTCAAAAATGTGCTATTATTTCAATTCTGTAAGCAAGCTTAAAGAGCAAGCAGACTATGATATGCAAGGATGTATAATTTCACAAAAACAACTTAATGTGACATGCTTTACTTTTCAATTCAACCAGCAGTCTAGTTAGACTAAATACTTAATGCTCATATAGGCAGACACCCCTCTTTTCATTCCTCAAATTGCCTTCATAAAATTTGTCCCAGAGCATTTTAGAAATATGTAACAATGCTTGAGCATGACAGCACTTGACTGTAAAAACGAAGTGCAAGAAACACTATTTGCTCCAACTTCAAAATGTTTCTACTTAACGTACTCCCCACTCTCAAGATGTGTTTTTAAAATAAACATAGTACTACCTTACCTTTTAGAAATTCTGTCTAACACTGATTTATTTCCTAACAGGAAGGATCTCCTTTTCTCCCTCCAAGAGCTAGACGACTTCAGAAGTTACACAAAAATTTGGAAAAAGCTAATAAAAACCACAGTACCATTGGTACAGTGGATTTAAAAATGACTAGTGTCATGGTTGCTACAGGAGACATTAAATTTCAGTTCTTGTCAAACACACTCAGCTGCTGACCTACAAAAGACACAAAGCCCCTTTGTTAGCAGCTAATCTACATTTTATCAGGCCTTTTGCTTTACTTTCTAACACAAGAATTTCTGACTGGGATCAGATCCTTAACAAACTACTGTGTATTTTCTAAGTAGCTTGTTCTTCCATAGCACTGCATATCGACACCTCATCCCAAACCCAAAATTCAGTCAGATGCTCTCTTTTGCAGCATTACTTTGCAGCAGAAGATGCTGATGGCATTATTTAATTATGCAGTGCTTATTCCACTTCAATTTTTGGTAGCAGGGCAAACAAGCAGCCGTGCACACACAACCCCCCAGTTGCCTGCTCAGAGCAGCACAATCTGGGCACACTAAAGCACAGAATCTCCAGAAACTGCACTCTCCTTACTCCAGCCTAATTCCAGGAACCTACTCACATCTCAAAAAATTGGATCAACTAACAGGATTTTGGAATGTGCCAATCTGATAACTCTGTAACTTGTAAGTAAATAAACTGAATAAAAATTAAAAGTTTATGCCAACTTCAAATGTGAGGTCAGTACATAGCTGTTCAATTATAAAAGCAGCAAGCTCTAAGTCACCCTTTTCTTGAACTTGAAAAGGTTCCACAACAGAATTTTTTTTTCCCCACTCAGATGATATATTTTAAAATCTTTTGTCATGAAAAAACCAGGAACAATAAGGAGCAACACAACTCAACTTTTTTCCTGGCATTTTCTCGTCCTCTCTCATTATAGTAATGTGAGCTGAGCCACAGGCCGTTTATGGCAGAATGCTTTTTTAATGAAAATAATTTTTCAGATACAGAGAAAAGGAAGCAGAGTGAACTCAGTATTTAGGAGTACCAAACTTTCTATTCACATAACTGAACTATAATCAGTGTAATCTACATTGACATTCTGCCCTGACAGCATGTTCCTCAGCTCCTTCCAGTCCTCCATGGAGGACATTTCATAGCAACTCCTCCCTGCTAAGGGAGCATCCAAGCACTGTAATCCTACACCATCCCGAGGTTTGAAAAAACTTGGGAGGGAAGAGGCACATCCCTGGTTGGCAAATTCACACAACACCAAACAAACAGGACTGGTCAGGGTGCAGCTACTCAGAAGAAGCATTCCAGGCGACCCAGAAAAATTCACATTGCGATGTGCTGTGGACAATACAGGGCCCGTGCCACCATTTCAGCTCCATCTGTCACACGGTCTGACAGTGCAGCTGCCACTGACACATGGTTGGGAAGTACAGCTGGGAACACTCTCAAGGAATAATGCAACATGTGAAAACCTTCAATTACTTCTATCTGGGCAAACTACTACTTAAAAACTTTTTTGGAAGATGAGGGAGAAGAACTAAAGAGAAAAGTTAAACAATGTTTAGAACTCAGGACCTCACAGACCTTTAATTTTCAGTAGAGAAGAGCTTCAAAAATAATGAGTGTATCAAACACAACTGCCAGGCTTAGTATGGTCTGAACATGAACTTTTCATGCACAAAACAAGCACTGTATTAAACTACACAACAGTTATTTATTTACCACTAAATATGTTTAAATAGCATTCACATAGTGGCCTTCACTATGCAGGTAAAGATAACTGAATTCATAGTGGTTCCTTTTGGCTTTTCTTTTTAGAGTATTAATAAATTCAAACTTGCTTGATCCTTTCTGTACAGCCACACTGCTGCATTTTTCAGCCCAAGACTGTCTCAAAGTGAAATACTACTTTTTCTTACAGGAAAAAAATACCAGCTTTGCAGGTGTGTAAGCACCTCATGAGTGAAAGCTGCCTGTCCAGTTTGCAGTAATGCAGCTTAAGTATTAAAATCAAAATTAGAGACTCCTTGCTATTGTAATTTGGGCAATTCCCTTTCCAAGTCTCCTTTGTCTCGTAACTGTAGAAACCACATAAGAGTAGAGACAGACAGAAGTCTCTCTGTGCTGTAGACTTGTGCTAGTGACTGACCAAGGCAGGCTGATAACCTGGTGTTCTGCTCTCCCCTCTCTTCCACAAACACATCTCACAAGCACACACATATCTGCAGAAGTGCAGAGGAAGACAAACACCCCAACAGCTACAGCTGTTTCCCAGAATTATTCGATGTATGCTGCACATTACTTTTAATGACAATCCTTCCCCTACCTGACACACATTTTTAGGCAACACACCTTCATGAGCAGTTTTAATTAAGTACTGGACTGGCTGTTGGTTTGTATTTCATGTAAAAGAAAGTGCACAAGAAAATGGAAAGGCTGAAGGTGCAGTTAACAGACACAGCACAAATCCCTTCCTCCCATCCAGGCTTAGTGCTGATCACTTGGACATGCCTTACATAACAGTGTAAGCTGTCAGAGCACACAGAACATCTCTGATCTGGGGTTCCCAGCAAGTGCTGGAGATCCCCACACTATTACCCAGAGAAAGTGAGGGAAGGACTAAACCCCTTAGGAAACACCAAAGTAAAAAGCAGTTTAGACCCAAAGATACTTCCAATTATAAAAGTGTGGTTAAGTCCATTGGCTCCCCACCCCCTCCTCAGCACTGCCCCAGTTTAGCCAAGATGAGTAACTGCCGGAGAAGGCACAAGTGACTAAAAGTGTGCATACAGGGAGGAGTGCAGTCCTACCAGCTTACTCCCATACCTAAACTCCTATGCAACAACTTCTTCACGAGAGTCAGAAATTACCAGAAAATAGCTGCTCAAAGAAAGAAGACTTAATGTCAACTTTTTGATCAACAAATCCTGACCTCTAACACACCCACGGTCTGGTACAAAGCAACTGGAACACAGAACTGAGATATGCTGCTGTTCAGACTCAAAAAACCCCAACAAAAACAAACACATACACACCAACCCTGAAAACAAAACAGAGAAAAAACCCCACACCTAAGGATTTACCCACATTTTGAAAGTAAGACTAGCCTGAATAGCATTCATTAGGTACAGGAAAGGAATGACAGGAAGACTGAGTCTAGCACAGAATTATTCTTGAATTAATAATGTTCCCTCTGTCATTCACAATGTGTGGAGGTAGAAAATGAACCTGTAACATACACAAATATTTTAGGAGCTGAAATTATGTTTAGGAAGCATTTGAAGGCAAGTTTTACCTTGATTTAAAAGTTAGTTTGAAACCCCGCACAACAACCTGTTTTTGTTATGTCTACTGGGATCTGGAAAATTCCTACAGTTAAGGACATCTTTCTAAGTTCCTTACTCCCATTTCATTTCACAAAACACTGATAAGAGCTTTACTTTACAAACTGTGGCAGCTAAGTTTCAGAGCATGGCATTTCATACTGGAGAAGAAACTCCTCTGTCAGGATCTGTACCTTCTATACAGCTAAAACAAGTGGCTTCCAGTGCTTAGTAGAGAGAAACTTCCAGCCTTAAAAAACCCCAAACTAAACGACTATCACTCTTGTCTGTCACTTGTGTATCTTTTTCCACATTTATTAATAAAGCTCATGTGTGTATTTTTAATGAGAGTGTGTTTTCTCAGGGATTTTTTTTTTTTTTTTTTTAACGGGAAGAAGGGCCTGGAATCAATTAAACTAAGAATCAATACTAGTTGGCAAAAGCTAATACATGATCAGGAGCTTCTAAACCTAGAAACTCCCATAGTAAAACTAAACTATAATTAAATGAGAACATAAGACTCATAAAGAAAACAACAAGAACCAAACCACAATGGTTCTACCAAAGCATCTCATTGGAGACACAAAGGATCATTAGAGCTGCAAATGCAATGACAGACCTCTTCACAGCTTGTTCTAGTTAATTGAACTACCCCATATTCTCAATTCCATATTTGTTTCAAATAGAGATACCAGATACATTCACCTACATAACACTGACACACGTTTTAGGGTTACAGTGATCTGAAAGATCTACTAATAAAGGAAGTTATGGCTTATTAAATATTGAAAATTGGCATGCCCACACTTTAACAGAAAAAAATGGACCATTAACAGTAAAAGCAAACAAGAAAAAAAGGCTCTTTTCCTGAGAGAGGACTGTATATTTATTCTTTCCGTAACCAAATCAGAAATCATTGAATTTTCTCTTGTAATGCACAACTTTACTTCAGTATCCAAAGTCCCACCTTCTCACAACACAAAATGGCAACACTCAATTTTAGCAGCTGAACAGTGGATCTTGCCATAAGACTGAAGTCTTAGTTAAGCAATTTTCAAGAAAAATGTGATCTTAAGGCAATGTGCTTTATTGCATAGTAATAATTCCCCCTTATGAAGGAAAAAATAGTAATGGAAATTCAGAATACTCAAATCAAAGAGTTTTTACCTTACTTTGTATTACATATCCCATTTTTAAAAGGTATGTTTCAATTTACCATTCCAATCCACAAATAACATCTGCAGCCCATCATCAGAACATGCCCGATGCACATTAAGATACAATTTCATAAAATCACACAAGTAGTTACCCTTAGAAAACAGAAAGGACTCCAGGCAGGAAGATTCTGGATTTTGCATAAAACGTGGTGATCCAAGAGTCTTGAACTATCCCAGAGGCCAAGCCATCCACCGAGGTAGGATGATGTGACTTAAGAGGAAAAACAAAACCAGAGTATTTAATTACTATGTGGTGGTTTTTTATTTTTTTAAACCAGAAGCATTAAGCACACAATTCAATACAACTTTTTAAATGATTTGTGCTAAACTCTATTAAAGCAGATAAATATGGGTAAACTCCCCTAAAATTCATGAATACACTGAAATAAGAGGACCTAACAGTTTCACCTGTGAACACATAAAATGTGGAAATTATCTTTCATAAGTGAGTATTACAGAATGCTGATCCTCCAAGTATTAGGCTTTAGGATAAGGACTCGCACTGCTACTTCCTCAGGTTATTGAACACCAATTTACAATTGTAATCATCTCCAAAATTACATAATCAGGAGAGAGAATACCATGCATTGCAAAGAACTACATTTCAGAATTAACCCCTAATGCTTACAGGCTGCAAAAGCAGTTAGATTTTTATTTAATTCCCCAACTTTCCTCTTTTTCAGCATACACAAAACCAGTATGAGAAGACAGCTGACAAGGTGTCCTACGATTGTGTCTATTGTTCAATGTGGCACCATTTCCATCAAACCCCTGATATAGCAACATCTGCAGTATGGCTAGAGACCATATGGATTAAATAATGGATTAGCTCAAGGCATTGGAAACTGGGAAATGTGAAAAGGCTGAAGTGACAGTAAGCTATGGACTAGGCTAGGAAATGTGGAGGGAATCGCATGATCCATGCTCTTGAGGTCTCATCTCCACCTGGAGAACCAAAGTTATGAATTCCAAGAATTAAAGCCCTTGCAGGGGCTAAGAGCCTGCAGCCAGGATTGGATGTGACATGCCTGTTTGTGCACATCACACACACAGACACCTGACCCAGCTACGGCAAACCGCCTCACAAATGCACCGCAGGAGCAAGGATCAGTACTACCCAGATAAACACAGTCCTTGTCATCAAAAATCAGGAGTTCACACATTATTTCACAAAATCTTAAAATAATACATAGTGAAAGGCAATCTTACATTCAGACAGACGGGCAAGTAAACGCCTACAGTTCATCTTACATAGCAACTCATAGCCTGATGCTACCAAAGGGCTCCTCCGCTTACAGAACCTCGGAACTGTAAAGATGCAGTAAAACAGCAGTAAAATGCCCGTGACCTAAGCAAGCCAAATCTAACCCACAGCAACAAACACATTAACATCTCCCTCCTCCTCCTCCTAGAAGCTGACTTCTTTCCCAGTACGATATCCACACCATCTATAAATAATTTTTTAAAAAAGCCCCAAACAAAGAGACAAATGAAGATTCACAACCTATTTGCTCTGAAACAGCAGCACTTCAGATGGTCACTACTGAGGTTCAATAAAGTGTACTTGTTAGGTCACAGGGGGAGGTGTGCAGTCACTGCATTCTCTATACACTGAATATAAAAACACATGCTTTAGAGTTTTAGGATTTTTCAATGCGAAAACAACTTCACAAAGCTAACAAGCATAGTAAAATGTTGAAACGTTTTAGATTTTAGTGCTTTAGCTAAAAAACCCCAAACCCAACAAAATCAGCAGCACTGGATAAAAAAATAGTACTGTTACTTGTGTTTTAGAAGTCCAATATTTTGCTAGAAGGAGATGAAGTCAAGAAGTTTTCAAATTTAATTTCTTTATTAGACACTTCAAAGGATTCCTGCAGGAGTAACTGTGGAGGTTTTGACTTTTGCCCTGTATGATTTCACAGTGGGTTGAGTGTCAGGAAGAAGTACAGAACCAAGGTTATTAGGCTTAGTTTTTAAAATCTGTTAGGAAAAAAAAACAACTATAGAAAACACAGAGTAGCTGCAAATCACTATGAATTGGATTACTTTTTGTCTTCCCTTCCTAGTAGTATGTGTTTAAGGGTCACTTTAGAATTTTGAGATTATAGCATCATTTCAATGTTAATGGTATTTCCCACATTGCCGTTAGCTGCCTGAACTACGGAATTTTAGCCACATCAAAAATTAAGTGGAAAACTACTGCATATGGCTCCTACCTATGCTGCTAGAAACAAGCATTCCAACACAGTTTGAAAAATTCCAGGCCTAACTAGGGCAGAAATTATTAACTGCACCTATTTGCGAGCTTAATCTGCAATATGCATAAAGACCGATCTTACGCTCCTCCAGTCCCATCCACCTGCTCGTAGCCCAGACTAATACACGTTTACTACGCCGAACAAAACCTGCTATTAAAAATGTAACTGCAGCTTATACATAAGTCGCAACTACCAAGTGGCAGCCACCAGGAGTACCAGCATGGAACCGCTGGGATTCAGGGAAAGCCCTTTCCTGCCGCCCTCCCGCGGCTCCTGCCACCATTTGGCCTTTGTGGAAGGAGCGTCGGTGCTTCCTGCGGGCGTC
>VXBB01016597.1:134199-149079 GCA_013399915.1 Illadopsis cleaveri
GGGGGCGGGACAGCGCGTCCGCCTCGCCCAATGAGGACACGGGCGCCGCCGAGTCCCGCGTCCCCCGGCGCGGCGCTCCGGGGGCGGCCCCGCCCGCGCTGCCGGGGATGGGGGAGCGGCCGGGCTGGGCTGGGCTCTGCTCGGCGCCGCATTGCTCTGCCCGCCGCTGCTGCCGCACTTTGCGCCTTGAAACCACCGCGGAGCCACCGGCCAGCCCGGACCCAAGCCCACAACCACCCTCGCCCCTCCCTCCTTTTTTTTTTTTTTTATAAACTCGCAGTCCGTCTGTGACCAGAACTACCAAATTTCAGTAAAAGGCACGCCCAGGGCCTCTCCAGAGCAGCTTTCCTACAACGCCCGGTGCCAGGGCTGTTGGGAAACGAGGCGCACACGTCTCCCGACCAGCCCTAGAGCTACGTCAAATATTGCACAATTCTCCCATGAATATTCACTTTTTTTTTCTTCAAAGATGAGGTGGTTTTAGCCATACTCAAGCCTCGTATTTGCTTTTCACGGGCATTTGCGTAATCAGGTTACGTTGGCACGAGCGTTTGTACAAACCAGATTTCAAAATCTGACACTGAAGTATTTGTAAAGATCGATTTTGATCCTTTGTCAAACCCTGCCATGGGTTGGTTACCTGATGCATCCCCAAAAAGCTGCTTGATCGAAACCCATCTCTGAGAGTCCATCTCTAGGACATTAAAACCAAACAAAACTCAAGGACATTTGCACAGACGGGTTCCTACACTGACAGGGAGCATGGACCAAGTTCACACACAAGGTTCCATGTCAGTCTCATAAATACTACAGAAACATTTGCAATTGTCTGGTGGAGATACACTACAACTTCGATAAAAGATAGCTGATTTTTGTGATAATTCAGCAAAGGAGATTTTTTCTTTTAAACCCTCAAGTCCAACAGATTTTAACCCTTGTGTCTCCTGATGGGCACTTGTGAAGGGGTAGGAGTGTGCAAGGTTTGACCCAAATGCAGGGCAAAGGGCAGAGAGATAGAAAGCTGGAGCTGAACACCGCAGGTCTGTCGCTGAGGACGAGGGGACCGTCTCTCCAGACCACCTCTCCTCTGCAGCGTGGTGCCCCCAATTCCTCAGCCACAGCTGTGCTCCGACCTCACTGCTGGGGGTCATGGAGCACAGAAGGGGAGCGAGTGCTGCCATGAGAAGCACTAATGAATCCTTTTTGACATGCTGCCAGAGCTGTGTCGCCTCCCCGCATGGCTGAGGGGTGACACCCCGACCCCCATGGTCCATCTGCTGCACCAAGTGTAAGTGTCAGCACTGAGGGGGAGGAGTGGACCAAACGCCTCTCCCAGACCCCTTCCTTCCCACCACACACTGTGGCTTAAGCGGAGCAGTAACTCTGAGATGTTCAGGATTCTTCTGTCTGCTAAAGTCAGCCAGGGACAACCAGGAGTATTGCACCAGGACCGACCCCTGCCATATGCTGGGGATTATCTCCAAGGAATAGACACAGGATAGGCATACAAAGGTAGCTGGTGCAGAAGGGATGGATCTGGAATCATCATGTCTAATATGGAATATAAACTAGCAGTACCACCAGAGTGTCCCCATAGCTTGAGCCAAGATTGGGCCTTGTAGACTTGACCCCTGCTGGCCAAAAGTCTGTGACCTCTGGGCAGCCCTGCAGCTCCAGTACAGTCCTGGACAATTCTCCCTTCCTACAGCTCAAGGCAATGCATGAGCCTCTGGTACAGCCATTCTCCTCCAGTCCAGCAGACCTTCCAGAAAGACACTAACACTGGTCACCCAGCTCTCCTCACTCTTTCTTGAGTTATTAATCTAAGGTGGTCAGCTGTTCTGTAAGCAATTTTTGTTCTGTGCAATAGGAAAGGGTGAACGTACCTTCTATAGTGGGTGTTTCTAGAAAGGTCAGTTGTTTCAAGCATGCTCGGACAAGAGCTACAGAAAAAAAGAACCTGAGGTTGTTTAAATGCATGCATCAGAACTTTGGATTCATGGCTTAACACTTGAAGAAGTTAATAGAAATGACACAAAATATGGTGATTATTTGCCAAGGGTTTGGTCATTTTTTTTGCTAGTGTTAACAGTGGGATTCACATAAAAGAACTGGAACCTCATTTAGCTTGGCAATATTTAATGCCTCTTGCTAGAGGAGCCATGCTTGTCTCACACAGTGAAGAATTCAGAGGTCTCAGCTCACATACAAGGTCTTTCTTAACAAAAAACTTCCTTTAAAAGGTCCTTACGTTCTCAAATGAGGTCATGTTCTAGGAGTCTAATGCTCTCCCATTTTGACTTGAACTAAGCTTGAGGCAAACAGAGGATTGCATATGATTTTTTAATGATTTAAACATGGCCTTTCAGTATGACTATACTCACTGCAGTAGGCCAGGATGCCATTCTCACGAGCAGCATACTTGTTTTTGCAGCAAATTTCGCATAAACCAGGAAAAAAACACAACCCTCAAACACATCAAGGTCTCTATATAACTCATCTGAAAGGAACACTGGAGGTTTGCTACTTCTTCTTACCTTCATACTCAGCATCTATTCAAAAACACGGTTCCAGGAACACAGGAACTAATGAAGACTGCTTTTTCTATGGATTTATGCCTGTGATTAATTGCTCTGTGTCTAAGGTATGAGCTCTAATTGAAGCTGGTCTCATGCCTGGAAACTTATGTCTCTCCCTTATCGAGATTACTGGGTATCAGTACAGAATGCTGTTTTCTTCTGGTATCTCCACACTTGGAAACATTCTAAAAATGCAGTGACTGTGAGATCTGCCAGATTTGATTGAAATAAATTAGCTATTCTAAAGTTAAATGGCAGAATGATCTTGTTATGCCATCCTTCCATAGGGAAGTGAGAAAGGCAGAGCACACTGCAATAAAGCCTGGTTAGTTCTACCACCTCTTTTTGGTGGTAAAGCCTCAGTGAACAAACTAATCCTACACTTACTAAAGTTTATTATAAAAAGCTGTAACACAAAATGGTTATTGCAAAACCTAACAACACCTTACTGAATATTTCTCGGAGTAGGAAATTAGCCACTGTTCTCTTCTGTCAAAAGAATCACAATTTACAAGAAAAGGCACTTTCCCCCTATACCTTTCAAACAAAGCAGAGATACAAAAGCAAATCATGGTACTGAGCTTCAATTTAAACAATTAACCGTTCAACAGTTTTGTCTTAAACTTCAGTCAGCTCACTGGGCACAAAATAATCCAAACACCTGGTGCTTTCCATATCTATTTTTCCATATCTATCCATATCTCAGTAATGATTTCAAACACAGAAAAGTGAATTTGTTACAAGTACTGGGTTTTTTTTCTTTTTTAAGTATTAAACTCTTTTGGGTTTGGAGTTTTTTATCAATACACCTGCTCTTCCCTTTGGAAGTCCTATTTTGTACACTTGCACAACCCCAGGTTGAAGTTGCAGTACTTTTTCTTGATTTCCTCTCCAAATCTTGTCTGTAAATGGAACATGAAAAATAGTATATACAGTTCCTTTGCTGCAGCATTTTACTATTGCAGTACATAGCTGCATTTCCCACAAGCTCTGTGGGGACTTCCAAATACAGCATACAGGGGATAAAATTTCTGTTTAATTCTGGTTTTGCAAGAAGTCATGTAATCACCTGTATCTTCAATTACTCTTCCCTAAAAAGACGACAGTTGAAATTACTCAAATATTTCCCTGGCAATGCAAAGCGGCCTCTAGCATTAGGTTTTCCTGTTCACGTTTGTCATGCTTGGATGTTTACCACAATAATTCTTCAGGTCATAAAACACTAATTTTGGGGGAATGTTGGTTAAGCAAATGAATAATTATTGGGTTTTTTTAAGAAAGAGCTACCATACAAACTTATGAAAATTATGTCAAACAATAAAATTCCTGTATTTTTCACTACCTTTTTTTTTTTTTTAAAGGCACTACGAACATCTAAAATAAGTCTCTTTTCTGACAAATTATTTGATGGGATTTCACCTCTCCATGAAAATTCCTTGGAAAAAAGTAGGAAAAGTTATCTTAACTGTCAGCTTTGCAAGAGACAACAAAAGAAGTTTAGACAATTGTTCTGGGGTGACAGGTTAGATTTAGGTTGCCCTAAACCAGGACAACAATCCTTGCAAAACCTTGTATTTGATAAGCCAGATTAACAAAAATACATATGTTCCCAAAATGTTTATTTCATTTCTTTGAAACTTGGTGGCTTTGTACTCTTAGTATTAGTCACAGAGTGTGAAATAACACTCATTTAAGAACTGATGAGCAAACAACATTTGTCATCAGCAGTCTTTTTTTTTTTGCATATGGGACTATACATCCTAGGCCTGAGATACAAGCATACTTTCACTTTGAACAGAAGTAATTTTTGGAAGAATTTTTATTTGTCTTATCATAGATGTCAGAAAACAAATGGGTTTTTTTCATTCTAACTTTTCACAGTTTGTTTACTTATAAGGGAATATGGAATAAGTTGCAGGACTGTAAAGCAGTCACGCAAATCAATATTCTGAGACACAAAAAATCCATAATGGTCTGGTAATTACAATATTAAACTATACTCTCAGTCAATTTACAATAATGCCTTTTAAAATGCTTACTAAAGCAGCCCAGACATACCTGACACTTCAAAAAAAGTCTAAGGACAGCTTTGAGAACAGGTAATTCCTGGTGAGTCTGAAGGCTCAGCTCACGTGTGAATCCCTAACCTGCTCCAGGCTGAAACCCTTCACTGCTGTGCCTCCAAGGCAGTCTGGTCAGGAAAGGTGCTTTTTTTATTCAAAGACCTGACTCTACCTTCATTGACCAAATTTGTCCTTTGAGCAAATATAGCTATGGTCAGACAGGTGATGTCTTTTGCTAGGCAAACTCCCAGATCTGCAGCAGAGAGAGGGGGTCAAAAGAAACCAACAAACACCACAAGAACAGAGAAGAAATATGAAGACAAACCATTGTAATAGCAGCCTGGATCCTTGCTTTTGCAGAATGCCCGAGCTCTGATTTTCTGGGAAGGGAAAAGGAGAAATAAAGCCATAGGCACAAAATAAGGGCACAGATACTCAGTGTTACCTGCAAAGGAAGCAGATTTGGTATTGGCTATGTGCTTGACAGTGCTTTCTTTTGTGTGAGTCTACAGCCTGCTGGCACCAGGCAGACCAACGGCCTTGTCTGACACATGGCACTGATGCTGTGCAAACTCACAACTCTTCCCTGGGAGTACAAGAGAAAACAGGCTGCTAGGAGTGGCAGCAAAATCTGTCAGAAGCCTTTCCTAATTTAAGAGGCTAAGTTTGTTTTGTTTCTTAATTTCCCATTTATATGTAGAAATTAAGAAAATCCCCACCAGCAAGTAGCATCTCTCACCATTTGTAGCAACAGATTACTAAAGAAATGAAATGGCAGTTAGAAAATAAGCTTTATCATCATCATTATTATTATTATTTTATTTTTTATACCAGGACAAGTGAAGTATGAGAAGCTGAATTAGATTGAGACACATCACTAAAGCAATAGGGAGACAAGCTGATTTTACAGACTGGTCTCTGCAAAGTCAGACCAGTTATAGGCACCCATCAGTTCTGCATGGTGACTGTGCAAGTTTCAGCAATACCAATTATTATACCTGCTGAGCCAAGAGATCAGGCTTGTAAGAGCACATAAGATTTGGCATAAGTTTTAAGAATGTAATAAAATAGGATATATATCTCTGTTTAAATGCTTAACTCCACAAACACCTTTCCTGTTAAGCCAAGTAATCTCTCTCTATAAATTGTTGTAACTAGGCACAGCTTCCTCAGTAAAGGAATGCACCCAGCTACATGCTTTATACAGTAAAAAAGTATAGTTATAAATACACACGTGCATTTGATATATGCACTTTAACAGTTATGAACAAGTTATACTGATTCCTATCTGTAACATGCAGACTGATGCACACTAAGGAGGTGGGGAAGAGCATTTGTAAAATAACTTAACATGAAATTGCTCATTTAATGAAAATAGAGGGTGTGGGGGCAGAGGGGAACAGCCATAATTGCTCAAACCTGTGTTTTTTCAACACAGTTCAGAGCAGTTTTGGGAAAGTTTCCCAGAGGAACAGAAGATATTTAATTATTCCAATCAATGCTGATGTTCCCTTTATAACTGAAACTGCCTGGCTCTCTGATTTACCCTAGGGCATCTGCTGTCCAGTTCAGTAGTTCACACACAGAAAACTATGCATGAAGAAAAATTACCTGCAGATTTATGATTTTAGAAGGAATCTCTGATACTACAACAACCACTACCAAATAAGCCAGCTTTATTTCACTGTGAGATAGAACAGTTTCTATCTATATTTGGATCCTCCTGAATCAGCATTTATTACTGCAATATCTAAGAGTGATGTCTCTTGTTAAGACTATGTATCATGGGCTTCTCCTTGGTCCAGCTATATCCTATGGACTGAACTTGCAAGTGCCAATGTGCTATTTTGTCCTTTAACATGAAGTTATTAATGGAAGTTTAAGTGAGAAAAGTTTAACTACAGCCACTACAAATTATCTTATACCAAATTTAATATAAGGAAACATCTTCCAATTCACTGAAGACTCACATCAAGTGCATGGTTTTAGTAGATGGAGCCAATATGCATCCAACTGTTGAATTTGCAAAATTTAGCTAAATGATATGATCTTTCCTCAAAGCAGATGGTTCTAAAGCAAATAGGCTCAGTGGTCTCCTTATTCTTGAAGTGATACCCAAATGTTCTTAATACCCCTTTGGCACCCCCACCTCTGATCCCCTTTCCAGGTTTGAGACTCTGCGTTGCAGGTAAGGTCACACATGGGAAGGCAGAGCCTGTCACACAGAGCAAGATTCTCTTTTCTTGTTCAGCAACTTGCTTGGCTCAGATCTACAGAAAACAACCACGTTACTGACAGATGTCTTCCCCTGGCACAACCATGGCCAACACATTCCAGAAATCAATCCACATCTTCCCCCTTCCCAACTCCCTGCTAGCTTGGGGGGCTTTTCCCCAGTAGCAGCTTCTGATGGTAAACATTTGTTATTTTATAATAAAATCATAGGCTATACTCAAATTATCCCTTTCCCCCAAAAAAGTCTCCTAGGAAAATGCTTAGTTATACACTCTAAACCGAATGTGCTGGAAGAAAAGACCACCATCCCATGTTGTATTACATATTTTGTTATTAAAAAAAGCCAAGAGGAAACCCTTGGTAAGAGTGGAGCATATTAATTATGACAAGATATCGTGACATACCAACCAGTGAGACTTAAAGGCCGCTAATAACATTTTTTGTAGTAATTAGTGCAAGATAGTTATCCCATATAAACAAATATTTGATGGTAGACTTCAATGATAAACAATTCACTTGATGACATTTACATATAAATACACATAAATAAAAACCTACATCACTTAGGTTTGTAGTTAACAAAAAGTATGGTCTGAAATGAATTAAATGTAATTGTGTCTATCTGGATCAAAGCTCTTCCTATAATGATACTCAAGTATGTGGGGTATGAAAAGCATAAATGTACAATTCTCAATTTAGTAAAGTACTACTCTATAAAACAGAATAATGAAAACAGCTCTTACATTTTAATGCAAAGTATAAAATTGTATATTTACATTTACATACACTTTACTGAACTACATTGGGTAGCTCATGGTAAAAAAACATCCCTTTTTGAAAATCTTGCAAAAAATACATCAACTGCAGATATGATCAAAAGTTACTAAGTTAGCAGCTGACATAACATCTGTAGTAAAAAATATATTTTAGGAAAATACCTGGAAAAATCTAAACACCAATAAACACTTTAAAACTATTTTTGAAGTAAAAATTGTAGCAAAACCCAGAAGAAGCTAGCAAGGATAACAAGAACTATTGCATACTGCTCTTTAAGAGCCATGTAGCGACTTAAAAAAGAAGCAGCAGTTATGGTAGGAGTTTTGTGGTGTAACAAAGTGGAAACTGGAGGAAAATAGGAAACCAGTTATCCAACTTCTCTGTTTATGACCATTTTTACGGGAGAAGTATAAAAAGATAAGAGAATCCCTCTCCCTGAGGATATCCTCCATCAAAGGCTAAAACAAATTGGTAAAAGGAAGCCAATTTCAAGAGCCTTGGACAACCCCCAACATAAAAACATTTACCGTATGTACTTACAGTTCAGTGGACAATAAATCAGATTATTACACTACAAGTTGCAGGTTAACTTTAAGAGTTAACACTATTTTGCAATATGAAGTGCTTCTTAATATATATATCTATATAATATATAGATATTTGTAAAATACTCGTGCAGATTTGATAGAACAAACTGTGGAAATTGCTTTCTCAAGTCTTTTCTTCCCATTAACAGATCTTTACCACCTACACAAGGAGGTTCAGGATTCAACAAGGATTTCCACAATATGATCAAGGTCATTAAGATCAGATTTACAATTAGAGTTAGAAGCTGGATTTGTTGGAGAAGAAAATGTTTCAAGACTATCACAGTGTCCCATTTTTGTGTTGCTCATCATGCCAGTTAACATAGTATCAAGATCATAATAAGAATTGTCAACTTCTGAAAACAGATCTTCAACAGAATTAGGACTTTTATTCTCCAGTGTCTCAAATATTTGATCCAAAGATTTTTGAAAGTTTCCTTTATTTTCTTGTGGATTCTCCATTTCCCACACGTTGCTCTGCAGGTTTCTTGGTGCTTGCACTGAAGAGGCTGTTGACATAGTTTCTGAACTATCTTGTGCCTGGTCACTCTCAAAGTCTTTATTGAAAGTACTGTAGGCTGCAACATGCTTTCCCTCAGCCTGATCCCTAGATGAACGACAGAGGATATCTGTTGAAACAAGACGATCCAGGGATGCCTGCCCTGTGCTCTGTGTATTTATCATCTGCCAAGTCCCATCCTGAGTCATTTCCTCTTGGATCTGCCGTACCGTGTTGGCTATAAGGACTGAACGACAGAGGTTGGGTTCCACCAGCATGTGACACAGCTGAAGTTTAACCAAGGACATATCTAGAAGTGACTGTCGCTGGAGATTATAGGAAGGGATAGCCTTAATACCAGCCAGAGTCCCTTCAATATCTTCTTCACCATCAAAACATTTTCTCTTTAATCCTCGCACAAACATTGTGTCCTGTTAAAAAAAGCAAACAAATAATAAAAAAAACGTACAACATAAACAGCTCAAGAGGGAGGAGGCAAAAAAAAAGTACTAAGAAAGAGAACAGTGAAATTTAATCTTTTATTAAAAAGCAAATTCTTTAAAGATAGAAACATCAGAATTGTCATACCATATTCTAGAATGGCCAGTGTGGTACAACAGGGGTCAGGAAGATGTGGACCAGGTCCCAAAGGCGACATTCGGGAACCAGGGGTGAGCAGTCCACAAGGCATGGCATCGGAGAAGGGACAGAGGCAGGGGCTCCCAGCTCCCTTTAAGCTCCACCCTTGGTGCAAGTCAGGAGCCGCTGCCTCGCACAGGAGCAAACATCTCACCGGCTGCATTTCACCTACTGCAGAGGCAGCTTCTCCTCGCTCCTCCAGAGTTTCTACTGGCATGCTTAACCTCTAATTTTGGAAATAAAAATACAACCCGGCACACCATCTTTAAAAGATTTGACCCCTCCAGAACATTAATATGCCTAACAGAGTAACATGAAAACAACAAAACATGGGCAGCATATGTGAAAAGATTTGCTTATTTGGCTACAAAGAGAGTAATATCTAGATTTATTCCATGTAAATGGAGACATTCAGCAGAGGTGTCCAAAGCAGTCCTTCCAGTTCTCTTCCTTGGGTGAGCAAATGAACTGTGTAATTCTAGTAAGAACTGGGCAAGTCCAGTAAGGATAGTCAGAGTCATCCTCTGTATGGGCTTCTGTACTCCTTTCCCAGCTGACTGTAAGGTAGCAAAATTCCTGCATTTGTAGCTTAGGTTCTGCAGCTAAAAATGCACAGGGTGCATGTAGGCTTTTCAGTATTCACACCTAAAATCACTAGCTGAATTCTCCAAGGGGTGCCTCTCAAGTACCAGCCTCAGCTCTTCTTCTGAATTGCAATAATCTTGACAACAGTACCCCATGCAAATATTGCAGCTGGTCCCTTGGAATACAAAGTAACTTTTTTTAAATGCAGCATACATCACTTCTTTTAGTCTTATAAAAACTGAGTTGCAAATGAAAGCTGGTACCTGATCTTTACATTTATGCTTTTTCCTTATTTTCCTTCTAAGTCTTCTGTCCTTAGAATTGCTGTTTTCCCGCTATTTGGGGACTTTTTTTTTCCAAGGTAGTGACCCAAACAAAACAGTTTTTCAACTAAATGCTGATAAAACCAAAATACTTATTGCACTGTCTTTCTATATAATTTCCCATTTTCTTTGATAAGCCCTCAACTCTGCCTTGCTTTTCTGGTTGCTACAGTACATTCCACATATTTTCAAGGAATTCTCTCTCAGCTTTTTCAGAGACACTAAAAATCCACCAAATGGCAACAACACTGTTCCTTTCAAAATACATTACATGCTTATCTACTGTGAAAACCTGGGGATAGCACAGTAGCTAGATAAACACTTGGTCTGACTCTGTACAACACTTGTTACATTGCTGTATATATCCATGAAATAACCTTCTTTGGGATTTGTCAACTCATAAAAGATTTCTTTCTGCTGAAGGTACAAAACTCTTTAGAAACCATGATGTGGAGAGACTACAATATAGAATGAACTTGGTCTTGTAGTTTTCATAACTTCTTAAAAGCTATCCATGGATTAGCTATGTATTAAATACTTTGGACATTTCTTCTAAAATTTTATCCTGAAACCTAACATATGTGCATTACTCCTGTTAAATACAACACATGTTGTTGCTCAACAGATCCTTTTCCAGATTCTTAAGACATTCCTGAAATCTTCCTATCAAAGGACATCCTATTTAATTTTCCCTACACTTGTATGTGCAGTAATTTCTGAACAAACCCTCCCCTCCCATGTGAAACAACCTCTAGAAACATCTTTTGGGACTGTGTACAAACCATGTATGATTGAATCATCAAACATAAAACACTGTGCAGAAGCTTCTTCTATTTGAAGCTGCTTTTATTTCAACTTACATTCTTGGGAAGAGTTAAGTAAAACTTCAACTGAATGTTAATTTCGTTTTCATACATCTATAATTTGGCATTTATATGCCTTCTAAGGCACACCAACAGAACAGAACACAGGAGAAAACCTGAAAATCTCAATACATCACACACACTTGGGCACCTAGAAGCAGAGTAAAAACATTTACCAATTCTTAAAGGAAACCTTTCACAGCAATCACTGGCCTTTTTTCTAAAACTTGCTTTCAATTAGTATCTTACATCATAAAGCCAGTTCTTTGTCATCATGTTCTCATGACTGCACAGAGTACCAGGTTACAGTTTCATTTAGGAAGCAAAAAGTGACTTACCAGGAATTGCGTTTGATGCAGTCCTTCCTCTTCTCCCATGCTACTGAGCAAGAGTCCATACAGTAACAGTGACAGCACCACCTGCCAAGCACAGGGAAGCAGGATGTCAGGCAGGGACAGGACACGCAGAACAAAATGGTTTTGCTTCAGTATCTCTGTCCTGTATGATGTGAGCATCATTCCCACAAACATCAATAGTACTATTAAACCCAATACACAATTAGAGCACAAATGTGATTTGGCCAACAATGCCCCCAAAATCTGCAGCAGGAGTAAAATGCCAGTTTAATTCCAAGTCCTAGGCTATTGCCCTGACCTTTGGACCAGCCTCTCCCTTATGCCTACACCTTTGCCATTTAAAGAGCAAAGAAATTTTTTCATATGAGCATTAAAAGTGTCCACAAACTAAAGGTAAGGAAAGCAAGTCTTCCTTACTTTAATTACAAAACTATAGTTTTCACCCTTGCTGTACAAACCCATGTGTATCTCTGTAACATCTAGAGAAAATGAGGTGGCACAAACACAAAACTGTAACACAGCAAAACATGAGATAATTTTCCTTTACCAGCATAGAAACTTTATGACTAAGATTTACTTTGCAAGATGACAATAACGAAAGTAATGACAGTAATTAAACTTCTTTAATTATAAAAGTTGAGTTTTTAAAACCCATTTAAAGCATAGTAAGATTTGATATCTCAAATACAACCTCCCATCACATGCAACAGTTCCTTTAACTACTGAAACTGTAAAGAATGCTGTTCCAACAGGCTACAGAAGCTTTTATAATAAACTATGGAAACAATTCAGATACTTTTCTAGACATGTCTGTGCAGTACAAGACAGTTCCGTGTCTGCAACTGAAGTGCATACCTAGAAAAGAAACAAATAAAGAGGATGCACATGGATATCTTTTCTTATTTTCTGTTGTGTGTAGTAATAAACAATTTTTCAAGATTGCTTGCTCTCAAATGTGGGGGGGAAGATGACGGCTGACAAAGGTCTAGGGGATTGGAGTGCAGAAAACATGTTTTTTTCCTCAAGAAGCTGCATACTTGTTAAAATACCACAATGGAAAATAACCCCACCTTTAACATTCTCAAGCCAAAATCTTTTTACTTGATCCCAGATATTCAAACGAAATGATAGTATGTCATGGAAACTGTATTTCAAGCAACTCATAGTCTCATTTTCTTTTATGGACTGAGCTCACAGCAACTTTAGAAACAGTGTCTTAAGGCACCTGAACTACAACTTCAGTCAGACTCCATATCAAGTCAATGAATTATTTCTTATTTCTGGCAAACTTTACGACACTATAAAAGTTCAGAAGTTTTTGCTCCCCAGGTACACTTTTAAAGCATTCTATAAATGAAAAGTGATCTCTTTGAGAGCCTGTGTCTGGTAACTATTGAATCCCAAAATTTCTACTTTATTGGAGGGTAGGTGACAAGAGCATAAACCTAATTTGAAAAAACTCAACCACACAAAATGCACCAAACACGCCCCCTGCCCCCATAACTACAGGTAAATGTGGTGCAGTCATGAGAAAAACAAAATGAAATATTTTCTGATGCTATTTGGTATATCAGACAATTTTAGAGGGACAGACTGTGTCTGTTTGCCTAGGAAATAGTGGACAATACAGGAGGGGACCGTTGCTGTTGGTAAAAGAGCCATTATCACATCCACAAACTAAATGATAGATGCTGGCAGACCAGTCCAGTCTGTAATCTATTTACATACTACAGAAGGAAGGTTTTCCCATGCACTATAATAATGTGTAAAACCTGCTGCATGTGATTCCAGGTTCTTCCCTAGGGCAATAACCAAACCACGTGGATCTCTGTTAAGTATAAACTTGAAGAATATGCCCATCACAGCAGTCATTTCTTTGAGTTCTACAAACTGGCATCAATGTGTACCTCAGAAACCAAGTTCTCACTAAAAGCATATTAACTTCATAGCTATTATCAGATGCAATTAAAACCTTGCACACTAGTGAACTCCTGTAGACTTCTCTGCATTATCTCCAATAAGCACTCATCTCAAGGGAATGCTAAATTTGAAGCTTAATTAATTAAAAACTAAGTATCTTTTCCTCATGATTTATGTATTAACATACTCAAAGCCATTATGTAAACCCTTTTGGTACATCACAGCAAGGCTGTTGCTGCTTCAGAGTCAAGGTGTTCAAAATCCCCTGGTAATTTCGGGCAGCATCTTTCTCTGTCCAAGGGGCAGCATCTGGACGAGCAACATCATCTCCTTTCTTCCTCTGCTACCCCAGTGTCATGAGCCCAAATTTTGTGTGTTCAACTAAACTGCTGTTTGAAACAGCAATGCAAAAAAAAATGTTGTCAAGGAGACAACAGCTAGCTGCAGCATAGTGCACTAGGAAAAAGGAGTTTTGTGGGGTTTGCTGTTTTGCCTTTTTTAAAAAAAAAAAATAACAGCACAGTATTATGGAATTCATTACAAGTTTTGCTTTTAGGATCGACAAATTCCCAGTCTGCTTTACAAATAAGGTGCTTGAAATTTGATCCAATTCTTATTAGAGCATCAACTTCAGAAGTCCAGGTTCACACTTAATCCAGACTCATATAGTGATATGCTGCCAAAGATATAGTTTAAGTACTTAAGGAAAAAAGCTGCTTCCCATTAGTTGGGGTAACCGAGAAGACAGGGAATTTCAGCAGTGCTTATCTTAAGGAGAAAGCAGACGACCTATCTAGGCCAGTGCTGGAGGTTCAGTGAAGCAAAGTGCTGCTTTTTGTACAGTGCTGCCGTAAGTACAGTAATGATGCTTAGCACGGGAAGGCAAGGGGCCGTATCTCCCCTCTACCACTCTAATTCTCTCCACGCCAACACTGGCTTTTCTAAGAATCGTGGGAAGAAACCAAAGCTCTGTGTAACAGCGGAGAAAAAGACGGAAAGATAACTACTCCTCCTCTTTAACCATGCACGTGTGCCCGTACGGTGGTGTCGAGGTGTAAGGTGGGATGCAGACACAGCAGAGGGCTGGTAAGGCCAGAAACATCGTTATTCGGACTGGAACAAAGGCTCCTATAGAGCACTGGGGTCTGCCCACCCCCGGGGCGTAGGGGGCTGGCACGCACCTCTCCGGCACTCGAGAGATTTGGGAAGGGGTTCCAGCACCCGGGGAAGGAGAGGCTGGGCAGCTGGGGCAGGAGCTCGTGGAAACGCAGGCGGGGGCCAGTAGCGCTGAGCGGGGGGAGCCCGCAGAGCCGGGGGGAGAGGCGGGACAGGGGCGGGGAGCGAGGGGGAGCTCCCCAGTGGTGGGAGGGCAGCGGAGTGCCCGGGAGAGGCTCGGACGATGAGGCAGCGAGGCTGTGGAAGGGACCGAGCGGAGGAGAAGTGCGAAACGGGCC
>VXBB01016600.1:0-42564 GCA_013399915.1 Illadopsis cleaveri
CATCCATCCATCCCTCCATCCCAAGGATATTTATGATATTAGAGACTGAGAGATTACAAAAGACTGAATTAGGAATTTATGCTCAGTGGTCACTTGTCTCTCTATGGACAAAACACAGAACAATCATTACAGGCAGATGAACTGCAGAACTTATTGCATGTTTTTATATTTGTCTTGTTTTGTGACTAGACCAGTGTTTAGACAGAGTAGGTGGTGCAGCTACAGTTTGGTCTGAGATGGATTTTCCAGGCCTGAAATCATGACTGCCTTTACTCATGAGAGGGACATTCTGTTGAGCAAGGATCACTTTAGGATCTAAGGGCATTTGAGCCCAGTTTCTGTGGATTAAGTTGCTGTTCCTTGTTCTGTTCTTGAGTGTGGGAGGACTGTTTATGTTCTCTGGAGCACTGCAAGCACTCCATGTCCTGTTTTCAAAGTTTTAGCTTTCAAGATTAATTGGAAAAGTTACTGGAATCCCTAATTATCTTGTCCACTTCTCCCCTTTTTTTTCTTTGTAAGGTGAGGAGGAGGCCAGCAGTATAACTGGAGATTAAGGACAGGGATGGGCTAGCTTTGTTTGAAGCAAAAGACTGCACACAATTGCTGTCACTGATGCAAAGGCATAAAGTCTAAGATCTTTTCACAGTCTAGCTGCTTAATAGGCCTGTCTCATACCCCTACTGAAGCAACACCTTATTTTCAAGTCTTACTTCTTTTTGCTGTGGCAGCTGAGTTCCAGAGGTGTGTTGAAGGAACCCAAACATTTTTGTTATCAAGTTTTATCAGTGACATTCAATTTCTTGGGGTTTTTCCCTTGTTGGCAGACTTGCCAGCATCAATTTTAAAGTGTTAAGTCATAGGTCTAATGTTAACATTGGAGACCCAGAGCTGTGATACGCCATACACTGTAATATATGAAAGAATCTAGAGAATGCAAGTAAAAGTGTGAACTCCTCTTTCTTGTTTTAAATCCCGAGTTAATCTATAGTCCTCCCTTCTTTGTTCTTTTTTTTTCTGCACTTCTTCAGGCAATTAAGTTGGAGGGTATCTATAAGTATTTTATTGATGATAAATATTTTGTGTCTGATTTGACTTCTAAAATTATTGCCAACTCTCAGTACTGAACACTCATACCACAGCTATGGAATTTTTATTTTATTTTTGTTTTCTGATTTTTTGAGCCTTTCAATTATCTTCTTGACTTAAGAGAGTGTTAGAGTAAATATTCTTTACACAAAGCTTCCTGATGTCACTTCCCCTTAAATGACAGAAACACTGATGGTTTTTAGAGGCATAGGCCACTCTGTGATGGCAGCAGTGCTCGCCTTAACTTAGCTCAGTGAATGTCTATATTAGCTTTTTTAGCACTATGTTTTCCAGTTGAACTGCTCACCCTATTTTGAACAGATAAATTGCACATTTTAAAGTAAAATCATGGCATGGAACTTAATGACTTACACTGGGGAGTACTTGGTCCCACATGGGAGAATCTGTAAAACTAAGCTGCCAAGCTTCACAAAATTATTCTCAACCTTGCGTACTGCACAAGATTATTTTCCTCAAGAATTTGCATTTTTAAATCTTTGGTTCAATCATAAATACTTCCTGAAAATATTCTAAAGCCTTCTAGGTGGTTTGAAGGTACTTCGGTTTAGTAATTCCCCAGAGTACTTTCAGGATCTGTATCAGGAGAGATGGTTTTCAAAAATTAATATATGTCATATTGAGATTCTGTGATAAAAAAGCCCCCACTCAGAAGGGGCATTTTAGCCCAAAAGTCACCTTGGTTTGAGAGAAAATCCTCCTTTGGGTTGTGAAGAAGCAGAACATGCAGTAAATTGCTGTGGTACTCATCTCTTCGCAAGAAATAAATGTTACAAAGCCTTACAGTAGCATCAGACTGAAATACAGTTGAAGCAGGGGGGCACATGTCCAAAATTCAGTGACATCAAAGAAAAGCTGAATCATTCTAACAAACCATTTTATGAGTTGTTCTTCTCTGTGTCTGAATATTTATGCATGAACTGATAATCTGCTGTTCCCTTGTAGCTGGTGGTGAGAAAGAGCTCCTTTAGGGATCTGATGAGCCACCCATGCTCTGCTGCCAGGCACAGGCTACAGCAACAGTGCCACAAAATGCTGCTCTCCTCGTTAGCTGTGCTGAACTCCTTTTTTCTATGCCACAGTTTTTGTTTATCCTTAGTAAGTAGGCAATAGGCCTTTAATTTGTCCAACTAGATGATTAATTCTTTCTTAATAAGCAAATATTTCTGTTTGGTACCTTAAAGCATAATTTTTAGCAGAGCCATGTGGACTAGAGCTATAGTTTGATGTGACATTTTTATGCAATTATTTTAATAGCTCAAAAAAGACAGAAGTTCATGCTTCTGTTTGTGCATTTTCAAGTCTCTCAATTAAAAATACTAATTACTTTTTCCATTACAGTAATGGATCATACAGTAATTGAATCAAAAGGCATTTCATTTAACACAATTATGACTATATTAATCAAGACCAGAAAGGTTAAAGATCAGCTTCACATGGTTGCTAGGGCTTCTAATGCATTAAAAATTTCTGTTGATTTGGGATTTTTTTTTTATGTTAAGGGGGTAAATGTTAAAAGCAGTAAGTTTAATATTATGAATTTTCTTAGTTCTGTCATTTTAGACCTTGCCAAGTTCTTATTCAGCTTGGAGAGATAATTTTTGAGAATCAGTCACTCCTTTGGATGAGCGGACACCCATATCCACAGCTGACACTATGAAATTGGAGTCTTGGTCCTTGGTTTTTCCTGGTTGCAGCTGGGCTGGCTGACAGTGGTGGAGGTCCACTGCTATAAATTATTTTAGTCAGTGGAAGACAACCTCATTTCTTCCCCAAAAGCGCTGCAGAAGTGTGTTCCTGGTGAGTAAAACAATGAAGGCTAATATTTCATAGCCTGTAATGTAGTACAGGGGAGTAGATGACATATCACCTTTCTCCAGGGGAAAGAGGACAGCATTTTAATGTCTTCTTTCCTTTTAAAGGTGGCAAGATCTTGGGAGGGGAAGGGTTCCCAGGCCAGCAGCACAGATAGGACTGACTGTGTCCATGCCGGCATGTGGGAGGGTGTCACAGGATTAGATCTGTTTTGGGGTGATTATTTTGGTCTACCACTGCTCTGGGTTCTTGAACTGAATTGGCATCAGCAGCAGATGAAACACACCTGGTTTAAGTTCCTCCAAAACGTGTCTGTTCATGAGTTCTGAGACCTCTCCCTCGGGTGGCCTAAGGGTGGTGAGGGGGGACTGAGGGGATTCTCCTCAAACCAAAATCCTGTATGAACTGAAATGGTAATCTAGATTCACTGTATTTCTATATGTAGTGCACATATGTATAGATAGATACATATATGTATGTTTATAAATATGTATCTGTGTGTGTATATATATATGTATATATATGTGTGTGTATACGTGTGTGTGTGTGTGTGTGTGTGTATATATCTCCAGACAAGGGAGAACTTTTTAAACACTCACTAGCAGAAATTTTATGGCAGAAAGATTGCTTCTGAACTGCTTCCAATTCTTCTTTTAAAGATTTCTGCATTTAAGCAGTTGTGCTTTTAGCTGAGCTGGATGGAAGCAAGTTAAGTGGCCTAGTGGGAAAAGCAGTGCAGAGCTGCAGCCCAGAACAGCAAGCAAAGGAAAACCTGTGTCAAGTGAGATCACAGCAGTGACAGCTTTATTTCTGCCTGGGTTTAGTGTACAACAGACCTCAGGAACTGGACAAAAGAGAGATAAGGACAGACAAGTGTATCAATTGTAGGTTCTGAAAATAGCTTCAAGGGTGTGCTCTGTGCTTAACCAGAGCTTAAACTCTCCCTTGAACCGAAGCCTAGCAGAGACATGGGTGGTGTCTAATGACTGCTGATTTCTTAGGAGCTGCCTTTTGCTGTCATCCCTAAAGAGTTTTAATGGACATGGAGCACGGAAACTGAAAAGCAATGCTGCTCCCTGCTTTCCTGCCTTTCTGGGAACCCAAGTACTGTAACACAGGAATTACAGCAACCTGCATTTTTCTGGAAAAGACTGGAAAAGGACCTTATTGTCCTCTGGCCCACAGCTAATTCTTGACACCAGTCAGGAATAATTAGTCCTAAGCATGGTACTCTTACTACTAAATTACAAACTACTTAACATGAGACAAATACCTTGGTATTGTTGCACTAAGCAGCAAGGCAGTTGCAGTAAGAACCTTTGCTGTGTGATTTTGGGTGTGTGACCTGCCCAGGTGTCACAACACCTGCCTGGTGCCCTGGTGCCTTGTTTACAAACTGTGTTTCACTCTACATGGTACAAATGGAGATTAATTAGAAGAGAAATGTAGGAGATGTCAATGGCTCTAGAAGAAGAAGTAGAATCAACCTGTGTATTAATTGCCCTTCCTAAAAATTAATTTACATGCTTGGTGTTTGCTCTTCCCTGCACTGGCATGCTGCTTTGGGACTCCATAAAGTGAAAGCTTGTCTGTGACAAAGAGTGACAGTCTTTAATGACTGATGGGTGGGACTGGAGATGCAGAAATCATAGCCCTTCTTGGCCACAGACTCCTGCCTGGCTTTGCTTTCTGTTGGAATTCATTCCACCCCAGTCAATAGCAATGGATCTCACTTAACCTCAGCAGTGTTAAAAGTGGGCTCCCTGATCTAAACTGCCCATCTGGGTCCTCTCTACAGCCGACAGGGAGAGACCAGTGCATGCACAGAGTGATGAATTGTACTTGAAGACAGAATTGTTTTGGATTGTGGAAGTCCCTGCAACCAACTTAGAGCAGACAAGTTTTAAATCACTGCAGTTAGGAGAGATGAATGTTTCCCATGGTCCTTCTGTGGACTTCAAAGCTGTTTAGAGCAGGTGCCTGCACTCTTTTCTCTGTTTTGGCAAGTTTCTATACCTGGGGAGATGAGATTCTTATCACAGAAATTTACTGAGAATAAACAAAAGCAAAAATACGAATTGTTCAGTTAGGCTTGTTTTGGTTTATAAAGCAAATAGTATATCAGAAAACATGAGGAACAGCCAGCTTTGCTGGTGTGCTGGTTATTGCTGAAGTGCTATAATGTATGTGAGAGCACAAGGAAGTGAGAAAACACAGCTGGTGAAGGCTAACAAATACATGAACTCATAACAGACCCTACCAGGTTGTACATGCTTGTACACAGCATGCCCAAGACAGTCATGACACCTCAGAATGTCTATCCAAGATTTTTCTTTTTCTTTTTTTTGCTCAGTTCAGTATCAGTTTTCAGCACCAGACTAAGTTCCCCTGAGCTTGCATTTGAAACTGTAATAATTTCACTCCCATTCCCCTTTTCGGGTGCAAAATGGATTAAAGTCTCAGTAGAGCTTAGCACTAGAACAGCAGCTCTGCTGGGAAACCTAGAGAGGATTCAAAAGCTGGTTTTCAGCTTAGTGGTTAACAGTTGCTCACTTTGGGACCATTTCTCACAAATTCACCCTCATTAAATAAAGCCTTGCTCTTGTTGCTGGCTTTTCCAACTTTTCCTCAAGCCAGTCATTTCATTATAAAGAACGAATTCTACCCAACTGTCAGTTCTGAAAATAATGGCTAAATTTGAAAGCAGAGACCATGATGAAACTTTTCCTTAACCTGCTTAGTGATGGTTGTATTCCACAGAGCACTGAATTTAAGGGGATTTTCATTGATTTTTAAAGAACTTGGTCCTGTTTCTTATTCTTGTCCTATTCATATGCAGTACTGGCCTAGCTCAGAAGAGAATAATTCAAGTTTTTAATGATATTTTTAGATGAAATGAGGGAATTTAATTAGATTAACATGCCAGTGATACTTCTGTAATGGAACATGTCAAAATACAGACATACAGAATTTTGCTGGCCCAGCCTGGAAGTGAAGGAAGATCTCTATCAAAGCACATATTAAACTGTAGTGCACAGAGAAAAGGCTGTACTGAAATACTTCTGCATGGATAGATAAGACATAAATACTCCAATTTTAATTTTTTTTTTCCTGCAAATCCATAGTTGTATTTTACATCAAATCTGTAGTCAGTAAAGATTGCAATAGGAATTGTGGGGAGGGAAAGAAGTATTTTTGCTTATTAGCAATGGGAAAGAAGGGTAAAATAGATTGATTTTGTTTTGGAATTGCTATCCCATCTGGGGTGTGTTGGAAATCCAAAGGGCTTTTTAAATGAAACTGGAAGTCTCCATTTTGCAGTGGAGAAAATGAGAGCATGAGGCAGATTGGACAATAAGGCATCACTCAAAGAAAACTCTGAGAAAAGAGGGAGTTTGAAAACTCCAGTGGATTTCTTAATTTTTTTTCCAAGCCAGATAGGAAATAAAGTAGATAGATTACTGGCTTGCAGGCTGATAATAAAACAGCCAAAGCAGATGGTACCAATGATAAAGAAAAAGGGAAAGTTTATGCATAGCTCATTAACCACAGTTTGTAATTCGTTTGCAGATTTTTATGAGAAACTCTGCAACAAATAAAAGTCCAAGTTAAAAAATTAGGCAGAATTTAAGGAGGCTAAAATCAGCCCAATTAAGACAAATATATAATACACTGTTGACTCAGAAACTTAATTTTTTACAGTAAATGTAAATATTTATCAGTTTCTTGCTGTATGTAAGTCTCAATGTAAGTCTCAACGGTAATAAAAAAAATTAGTTGCTTGCTCTTTGATATATAAAATAAAACCTAATGGTTCTTTTAGAAAGTTTTCATGACTAAACTAAATGTGTGAACTTAAGGGAGAGTAATTTTATTTTGCAGAATTTCAAAGCAGATTTATTTCCTTTGTCGTCGTTCGTTCTTACATCGGTATAATTCCCTAACACTCACAAATACTTGAATCCTTATCCCCAAGGGTCTGTCTGGGGCTGTTTGTGACACAGAGAGGAAGGGATGCTGGAGCAGCTCCTTCTTGTGCCTCTGGGGTTCTTCTCAACTGGGAAAAATGGTGTTTTATGTTTCTTGTGAGTCAGTAGTTGATAGGGGTTCGTGCTTTGCTTCAGGGATTCCTTCTGCAGAAGTTCTGCAGTTGTCCTGCCCGAAGGAGCCAACAGGAAAGACGGAGTGTTGGAGGTTAGGATTTTTCCTTTCTTTTTAATCTTTCTTTCAAGGAATTTTCTCCCATTTGTTGCCTAAAAGATGGTAATGACCATACTTAAGACAAAAGATGTGGCTGAGAGGAGGTGGAGAGGGAAGGGTACAGCTGGCTGCAATCTCCTAGCTGGGGGGCTTCTCTTGGGAAGTGCAGAAATACTGCAAAATTTTGGCTGGGGGGTGAGGGACTGGGCTCAGCTCCTCGCTCGCTCTTGCTCTCGGATTGGAGGGGACATGCCCACGCTGTGGTTGCTGTGGAAGAATTTGCTGCCACCATGGAGTTCTGTCTTTTACGGCTTCTCCTGCTGTGGGTAAGAGCAGCCGTTGGACCTTTTCAACACCTGATCTCACTTAAAAATGACCCTCACCATCTACTCAGGCACCTCACAGGAAAACCTGGGACCCTTCTCCCCTACCCCCTCAAAGGGAGTGTCTGCCAGCTGTTTTTTGGAGCCTGGCTGCTGCTGCCCAGCCCCGCTGTTTTCTGCTGTTGCTTTGGGTTTTTTGCTACACTTTAGCCTGACATCCTGTGTCTGCCGGGACCCCCTCACTGCTTCTGCCTCTGTCACTACTTGGGGCTTAGTGCTACACTTGGATTTGCCGTCCCCAGGGGTCTGCTCACCTCTGTCGTTCCAGCCACTGCTCCGAGGTCCCTGCTACAGCTCATTTCACCATCTTGAGGGGCACTGGGACCGGCTGCCCCATGGATTTGTAAAGGAAGCCCCTGCCCCATCCCTTCCACCTGCCCACCCGCNAGATGAGCTTTAAGGTCCTTTTCAACCCAAACCATTCAGTGATTCTTTGAATTTGTAGAGATGTACAAAATACGATAAAAGACTAAGATTGTTCCCCAGGGAGAGGGTTTTCATCATGCATTATCTTTGCTCAACATAAATTCATCAAAAACTTCCCTTTCTATAGTAAAAATTCTAATTTCTTTGCCAGAGGACCCTGTCCAGGCTTCCCTGTTACACTGATCATGTGTCTTGTTGAACAGCGTCTTTTTGTCTGCATTCTGTTTATCAGTTGCACCACTTTGGTGATGCTTCCCAGAAGTTACTACAGCCTCTGTTATTCTTGGGTGTGTGTCTAAAGGCCAAGTCAAACACCATATGGTTTTCCTGCAGCTGGGGGATTTACATGCAGCTCACTCTAAAGCTGTGCAAATACCTGCCTTGGCAGCTCACCTGCTTCAGAGAGAAGCCTGATGGAAGTGAACTGCTCTGTGCTCAGCCTGGCAGCTTTCCAGCTGGATATTAATTAAACCAAAGTAAGAGGTGAAGTGTGCTGGTGGTAGCTACTGGCAGCTGCTTCCCTTCAGAAGTATGGGGTAACTGGTGATACGTGGTGTTGGTTTGGAGCCCAGGGCTCCCTTCTTGTGCCTCCCAAGCAGCCCTGCACCAGCTCCACAGTTACCTGCACTGGCTGCACTGTGTATGCTCCTGTAAGGCCTCAAATGAGTCACTCAAAAGGGTTTTTAAATGGGCTTATGGTTGTTCATACACCCTGGGTTAGACACACAGGAGAAATACCCACAAGATATTCTCAAGTGGTCAAAAGAACAGAAAGAACTTTACTGGCAACTTCAAAAAAATCAGAGGACTTTTGCAAAAGGTTTAGTGCAACATTTAATCAGCATCAAACATTTCTCAAAGCATTAACTTGCCCCATCCAACTTAACAAACTCTAAGCCCACTCAATTTTATGTTACTAAAAAAAAATCCAAGAAGACGAAATTAGAAGAAAAAGACAAAAAAAGATAAGGCAGAGATTTTTGAACCTAACCTCACTGTTTGTTTTTTGTCACCTAAAATTCCTTGTGTGTGAGATCAGTTTGGGTATGACCAAACATTTATTTTGCTGAACACTTCACAAAAAACTTTGCTTCTTAAATTGCCCCATAATATTGTACCTGATATGTCTGCTGGGGAGTAGAAGTCTTCCTGCTTTATTCAAATTGATAAGAAAGGTTTGGATCTCAGTTTAAAGGCAGAATTCTACTGTTGTTCTTGTCTGATTAATGCTGCACTTAGAGTTCCCTTCATGCAAATGCATAAAGATATTATTAAAGCCTTTATGGTGGTGCCAAAAAAATGAAGGGCTTGTGATAAGCTGCCCAGCTTAGTCTTAATTTAGAAGAAAACATTGGGACAGAATTTGGAATATATCCACATTATGTGGAGAAGGGTTAATTTATGTGTCTGTAAGGAACAAGAAGGTGATGGGAGGACTTCTGGCTTACTTTTCCAGTGCCTCTAATTGCTCTCATAATCCAAACTAAGGAGTTATAAAAATTAATTTGAATCAAGTACTTGATTGAAATGGGAAAAAAATATGTTTTGGTTCAATAAGAATGTGTCCAAATTGGTTGGTTTGAAGCTCTCAAACTCATAAGCAATGTCACAGAAGTATTGTAAAAATTATGTGGCTATCATGCAGAACTCTGGGAGTAATAATTAAAATTTTCAACCCCCAAAAAACCAGAAACTTTTGTAGATTGAACTAAAAAGACAAATTATTCACTACCATTTTTTGGGGTTTTTTTCCTTTGGTGGAGACAAAGTTGTAATCCTCTTGTTATTTTCCTGTTGATAGCGTCCCCCATGGTAACGTGGTTTTTGGACAGGAGTATATAAATTCCCAGTTTTCTGCGGCAAGGAATGTCACAATAGCTTGGAAAAGGGGCAGTGCAGGGGAGGGCATCTTTCAGCTGTCATCTGATAAACCTTTTTATATTTGCCATGAAAACTATAGATTATTTCATGCCATCAGTATATACTGTTGGCATTTTTAGGTGCTTTCATTGCTTCTTGAAAGCAGATCAGTGTAAAAGATCTGCAGGATTTTGCATGAGAGGTTTTCTGATAAAAAAATCAAATATTGATATAATCCTTGATAAAATCAGTGAGGACTGATAATTCCCTCTAATGCTCTCATAATTTTGCAGGAGAGAAAATATAATTTGCTCTTAATGAAGCTTGTCAACAGTCTGCGAAATAGTTATTTAATCAAGATGACACAAAATCACGTTCACAATTACCTTGATTAGAAGAGGTATCATTGTTCTCCAGTAATTTATTTTTTCCTCAAAACCACTTTTAAATATTGAGTGCCTACAGGATTTGTATCATATAGATTAAGTTCAGTGGCATGTACAAAGTCAGATTCCTGACTCTATTTCTTAAATGGGTATGTCGTTCTGCAGAGATTAAAGTAAAACTGCTCTTTGGAAATGATCCTTTCTGGGCTGCTGTAATGGTTTCTTCCTTGTTCTTCATCACACCTATGGATATCTTCCCATTTCTAATTGCCAGGAGGTTAAGGTTCTGTCAAGAGTCATTCTCTCTCACTATTTATTTTCTTCTTTTTTTCCTGAGGATATATTAAGCCTCCAGCTCTTGAAGTTAACTTCAATTTATACTTTGGTTCCTATAACAGTGTGTGATAGATCATTGTCCACAGATGTTTGTGTGTATTAATTGCTTAATTTTCCAACTAATGGATCAAAATTTGAACAGCTATACTGGTTTTTAACCAAAGAGGGGAAGGGAAAAAGTAGGCACAGGGCAGCTGAAGCTGGGTTGTGGCAGGATTGAGAGCACTCACATTTCTCTTTCCTTTCTAATTAGTCTCTACAGCTCCCTGGGGGCTGAGGCTTTGGGGGGCTGAGGGCTTGGGAGGTGTTTAGAAAGGCAAAATGTGAGCAGCAAAACCTGAGGGATAGGAAAGGATCAAGCAGAAGATGCTCAGCCCTAGAATAGGTTGAAAGTTACCTAATTGGAACTGATCAAATACCTTGAATCCTTGGTGAGCATGGCTGAAGCCCGCCTGAAGTGTCCTGGGTTACTAAAGGGGTTCCAGGAGCCCCTCTCATGACCCACAATATTTGCGCCTTTCTTTTCTGACTTTATTTGTTATCTTAGTAAAGTATAAGGCTACATGACCTGGTAACTATATTTCCAGGCAAGAAATGCTCTTTCAAGCCTGAGTTATCTTAAATCTCATTGTCTCATTATACCCTGTCTTTCTGGGTATGATTTATTCATTATCAATTTTTTAGCTTTGTCTTCTATTTCCCCCACATTTTATGTGGTTAGGTCTACATGAAAAATTCCCATTGATGGTTTAGCAAGTGCTTGTCTCTGTTGTCGCTCACTCTTGTGGTAATCCTTGCTCAGGTGGTTGCCAATTAAAGGTATTTTCTGAGCTTGCAAAGCTGAAACACAAACCTCTGAGAGCTTTCATAGCCCATGGCTCCAGGAAAACTGAAGTCCTTCACGTTGCCATCTGCTTTCCACTTGTCAATTCTCGTTGGAAACTATCAAGGCACATGTGTTTGCTTGCAGCTATTTTGAAGAGATTTGCATTTATCAGTGTAATCTAATTAGGTCCTTTCATTAGGGTTGAACATTTAAATGCTTGCAAAAATTGGATTAACGATTATCTTTTTTTTTTATTATTCTAATGCATTGTAATAGGTGTAATCTATTAGCAAAAACACTCCAGGTCATGTGTGTACTTCATCTCCAAATGATGTAATTGCTGTTCTTTTATTTTTGTGATGAATCCAACTGATAATGAGCTCTTTGCTAGTAATTTCTTTGACCTGTGCATTTTTCTTTTCTGGTCAGAAATCTCCCATGAACAGTTCCATTTTATTGACTTTATCCATTACATGAAAGATTTCCCCAGTGATTTCTCCAAACAATATTTAGCTTCTAATCATGTCATACACAGCTGAGTGATTTCAATAACATGTTTTCAATGTTCTGCCAGACTGTGCCAGCAGGCCAAAAGGCTTGGGGTGCTCATCCTCTGTTTCAGCTAAAGTTAGCAGAGTGCAGGATGTATTGTGATGTTACAGTCTCTGCAGCAAGACTGGAGGAAGGAGCCTTATTCTTCCTAAAATGAAATAATTTCTCAAAATCTGGGGATTTTGAAGTTTTTCCTAAGTGGAAAAAGAAAAAAATAGATATTAATACATAAAAAACCCCACTCTTTGAAGCTTGCATTCATTGCTGGGATGTGATCCATAGGAAATCTGATTAAAAAGGACAATTATTAAAATTATTGTAGAAAAAGAAGAAACCGAGGGGGTAAAGAACAACTGCTGAACTGGGTTAACTCTACTGTCCTCTTACTCTTAAATTACCTTGAACTTTTACATAATTTCAGTTTAGTGTTGCCATTTTTAACAAGGAAAAAATGCCTTTAAATTATTTTTAACAGATTAGGGGAAAAAAGTGGGGTTTTTTTTTCCTAATTACCCAAACTTTGTTCATATCCATAGCCTATCCAGAGAGCAACAGTACTTCTGATATTTCTGTGACAAAAGCTGGATTGAACAATACAAAAAAGAAGTAAGTACTTCAGAATTACAGAGTATTGTTCATCAGCTGAGTGTACTTGCAGTTACATTGGATTGCTCACAGAATAACACAATAGTTTTTTAATCATATTTAAAGCAAAAGACTTGGGTGATCAAAGTATCAAGAACAATGCAAGAGATCATTCCTCTCAGTTTATTAAAAAATAAGTCCTGTTGAGCGTTTAGCTTACTTATAAAGGTATATCTGTGCAATTTTATTTTCTGCATGAAGCATATTGCAGTGCCTGTGTGACCAGAGAGTAAAAAAGAAAAGATTTTCAAAAAGTAGGTTATTAGGAAGGCAAGGAAGCGCTGGTGAGATTGGGTTCAACAGGGTGTGCTCTTTGTCCATAGGTAATGCTGTCAAACAGACCAAAATAACTGTTATCTTTGGGAGGAAATGAAATGATTCAAGGACTGGATGAGCAGTGGCTAAGATATAATATTACAATATTTCTGAAAGGATATGCCCTTTGCAATGTTGTTACTTTTAAAAATGTGCATTATACTTACATTGGGTATTATGCAGAGCCCTGAGAAGGTTCAGTTCCCTATTTCAGTACTTACTTTTTTTTTGGTGTGCATCTGTGAGAATGTTTAACAGTGAATTTTCATTAACTGGAGACAGTTGGAAATAAAGAACTATTTACTATAATTTAAAAAAAAATCTCGTTCCACTTCAGTGTTTGCAATTGATGAACTCTCGTTTTTTCAAAATAATTTACCTTTCTATGAGATTTTATGTCCTAAGGAGCTGACATTTTTTTCTACTAGATTTCATCCTGTTACCTTGTAACAGCAAAGATTTCCAGTACCTCCAAAATATTCTTAGAATATTTTCTAAGGATAACCTCTGAGTTTGTGTCATACTATATTTAAGTAGTCCTCCTGTTAGGCCATGATAATTAATGAAAATAATTATTAGGAGAAATTTGAGAACTCAATTAAAGGACTCAATTCAGCCTCTGGTCAGTTAATATGTACATGACAGTTCCTATTTAAGGAGGATTGTTTCTCTGTTGATCATTTTACCATGTTTTTATGTTCTTGTGTTACGTCTGATCTTTTTAGTTATAACAAAAATCCTGCAAGGCTCTGGGTAAGCAAATCTGTTTGGTTTTTAGTGATGTACAACTGAATAGATGTAACCTAGAGTAATTTTATATGTCTGTCTCTGACTATAAATATTTCCTTAAAAACATACAATTAATCTTCCCTTCCTCAGTCTAAGGGAATTGAAAGCCTTATGTCCTGCTTGCTTAGAAAATTACAGGTAGTAAAGGCTTCCTGTGGGGCAAAGGCACTCGACATGGACTTCCAAACTTGAAGTCCTATTCCACAGACCATGAGGAGATTCTGGGTGGGGATTCTACCTGCAAAGCGGGATGAGAGAACAGGAGACTCAGTAGTCAACCTCAAAATAGTTGCTAGAATTTCATGCTCTGTCCTTGTACTTTTCGGTAGGCTTCTCCAGGTAAGAACCCAAATCAAAGCACAGTATTTTGGAACAGAGAGACTTCTGGGCTCTGAATCAGAACACATGGAGGTACTTGTGCTGGGACAGTGCCTGACATGGCGTTGGTGCCTTCTGTCTAGTGCTTAGGGGTTTTGGATCCTCCTTGTGAGAAAATTTTACAGTCTGGCTCTTGGAGTCTGTTCTAAAATTGGGGCGTCTCATTTTCTTTGGATTTCACTCATTTGATACCGTATGTGTTAAATCACTGAGCTCCTTTGCAAGTTGTTCAGAAGCTAAAATGATTTCTTGGCTATATATCTAAGGTAAAAAAGTGTGGGGTTGTTTTTCACTGTGGGGGATTGTTTGGAAATTAGTTTTAGTTAAACACCAGCGCTCAGTTGCAATACCTGACTGACAGGTATGAGATTGTCGAACATGAGATCCTTGAACACTGGAAATAGCCTGCAGAAAGAGCAAGGGGGTATTGTTTTTGAGCAAGTGTTTGTGATGCTGTTGCTGAAATATGTTGTTTTATTTTAAAATACACACTTTGAAAAAGCCTGCCAGAATGAGTAAACACTTGAGAAACTTAAGCTATGAAGTTCACGCAAAGTGAATATTGAAGTAATACGTGCTTGTTTGAAAGAAAACCAGTGGGAGGAGTCAACTCCACACAAATGTCTTGCAAGAGATTCCAAGTCAGAACTACAGTTTAATAGGAAAACTTACGATAAAGAGAAACACTGGCTTAAACTGACAAAGACAGAATATGACCTGACACCCTGTTGCTCAGGGTGGTGGCAGCAGTCTGATTGGAGTGATGGATGTGGTCTTGTTGAAGTGGCAACCTTCTCTGGAGGTACAGTGGTGGTTACTGAGAGCCCTTGTCCTCTGGAAATCCAGTGGTGGTATCAGTGGTGTCTCAAACCCCAGATTATATACCTGTGGGAATGTTTGGTTCCTCCCCCAGGGTGGGCCATTTCACATTAGGATGATGTAATGTAATGCTATGAGTCATGCTGTGGAATCCGTGATGGCCCAAGGGTGGCTTGGGTAGCTGCTGCTTCCCCAGAGGGAGTTATCATGGTTGAGTCATGAAGAAGATAAAGTACACTGCTCCACCCATTTTAACAGTTCATGTAAGCGGTAGTAAAATACATACTTTTGCTTACACCTTACATTGTAACCCAAGACATGATGCAATCACAGCCTCACATCCCTGTACACATTTAAGATTCTGATAATAGAGGCATGTTAGATAATGGTGGAAGGTGATTGGGACCGAGATCCAGACAACTGGACTGGCAGTAAGACACATCTTTTTATCAATGAGAATAATAAGAGAATCACAGAATCATTGAGGCTGGAAAATCCCTCCCAGTCCATGGAGTCCCAGCTGTGCCTGATGCCCACCTTGTCCCCAGCCCAGAGCACTGAGTGCCACCTCCAGCNAGTAGTTGCAGCTTACCCGAGAAATTAGGTTGGTTCTCCACCATGTGGAGACTTTCAATTAAATATGGATTTCTCTCCATGAAGAGCCATTGTTTAACAGCAAGTTGTAGTTTCGATGCACGAATGAGTGGCAAAATTGGCTTGTTTTAGACAGGACTTGACACTAAATGATTACAATTGTCTCTTTCGGAAACAAGGTAAAAATTGATTTATTCAAATTCAAAATATTTTCTACAGGGAGAGTGTTTCTTGGCTTGTATGACCTTTTGTAGTGCTGTTTTCCCACAGAAAGACAAAAATCTTCAAGAATGTATAATGAATGTTCACTTCTTTAGGCATAGGTTTCTCGTCTACTGTATTTGAAGGTGTTCTATTTTCTCTTCTGCAGTTCTGACTTAATATTTTTTTTTTTGCGTCTATTGCTTAGCTTCTTCCCAGAATTTTGTGCCACAAGTCCTTCTCTTAGCAGTTCTTAGAAAGTTGGGTTTATGATGAGTTGTTCTCTTCCATCTTTGTGTATTGAGACAACACCTATTGAAAAGCTTGGGTGTCTTTCTGAGGATCAGACTATAATTTTCCTTATGTCAGCTTCTGGGTTATGAGAAGCCATTCTGCCAATGACTTTAATAGTAGGAAGGAGTAGGCTGAAATCACAAGGTATCCCTCTTTACAGTGGTGCTTTACACAGCATATAGTTGTGCAGCCATGTGGACTTTAAGATATAAGAAACTACTAAAAATCACTATGTCACTGGAGAAAACAAAGCAACTGAATTAAGAGAAAAATAAATGTCATATATGTATCTGGAGGAAAGACTATATATTTTTAGCAGATTTTTTTTCTTTGTGGGTTGTCTTTTTTTTAGTTTTAAATGAGCTCTGTGCCACTTCTACACTTAGGCTAGTGCAATATAACTAAGCTCATGGTATCCTTAAATACTGGCAACTGCAAGGCAATACTTTACTTGTTCGCACAAGCAACTCATTGTCAAATGTATCCTTTTTTTTTTTGGTTTTGTTTTCCCTTACTAGCAATCCCACTCCTGTTTGGGCTTCATTAAGCAGCATTATGCCTTGCTGACTTGCACTTCAGCATAGGAACCACTGGACATTATTACTTCCATGAACATCTACTTCTTCAAGTAGATGTTTACTTCTACTTCTTGCAGCTTCAGAAACTTGTTCTAACAGGGCAGCAAGCCTGGCTACCACAGTATGGTCACATGCTGCCCTGTAAGTGAAGAGTATTTCTTCTCAGCAGGTGGGAAGATCATTTCCCTTCTACTACCCTGCTGCAGTCCTGCTGAAAACGGATTATCTGTATTTAGTTATGGAACCTCCTCAAGTATCTCTGGCAAAACTATGGAGCAGATAAAATCTCTCAACAGCCGTATTTCTGCATCAGCATTAACAAGTGGTACAGAGAAGCCATTGTACCTATCCAGTGCTAAAAGCAAAGCTGTTTTGTGGCTCAGGTAAGTATCCCCAGAGATTTGGATTCCTTATTTCTGGGTTCTCACCTCATGGAGGCTGCTGGGGATGCTGCACAGGGCCTTTGTGAGCAGGTGGCATTTGCCCACCTGTTGTGTGATGTGACACATACCTGTTAATTGGTCCCTTGTCACAGGCTCTGGGTATGACCATGTGAGGGATTAATGTCCAAATGTGCACTGGGTGTGGATGGGTGACTCTGGAGGACCCTTCAGAGGTCAGCTGAGTACACACAACCATTTGTGTTGTGTTTCTGGGTACCAACCTCCTTTGCATGCTAAAGAAAGCAGCCAAATGTAATTGCATAAATAAGTGAAGGCAGCAGCTTCCTGGAGTGCTTGAGGAAGTTGCTGCATCTGGCAATGCCTGCTGAGAGGGAAGGCTGAATAGTAATGAAGGAAATGGATCTGAAATGCTTCCTGATAGGGAACGTCTCTGAGTGAAATGCTGACAGCAGACATGTGCATGGAGTCACTTCTCACGCTAAGGAGAGCTGCAAGCAGACATCTGAGGCCAGAGTTGAGTCAATATTTCTCCTCATGTTGTGTGTGTGAGCTTGTCACTGTTTATCCCGTTAACCCTTTGGCCAGATGATTGCAGAAATACTGTGTCCTGTCAATACCTGACAGCAGGCAGGCTTTGAATCATATATACACAGTTAGCTTTTGAACTGGCAGCCTCTCTGATTTATTTGCTGTCGCTTCAAGAGCTTCTGTCTGTTTTAAAATCATGCCTGAGTTATATTGCTACTGGGAGATATATAATGGCTTACCTGTTCTGTGGCTCCATGTTTTCTTTCATTTATGGCTTACCTTAATCATTCAGCTTCACTAACGTGCAAGTCACCATTTTGGGTTCATTTTCATTACACTTGTGCCCATGTTATAAAATAAGGTGGAAATTTTCTGCTAAGCCAGATGCTAAGCAGAGTCAGCTGTACTTGTTTAGAATGAAACTGCAACCTCATTAAATCACAGCATTAATTTTCTTGCTGCCAGCTACAACATGCAATGAGAAATCCATCCTCTGCTTTTCAGCCACCGCCCTTGTATGGCTGATTTGTAAATGCCCAGGTGAAGTTCAAAATGAACATTGGTGAAATATTTTTGCTCACTACTTGGGCTCCACGATGGGACAACAAGTCAAACATCACTTGGTTTTCTTTTGGTGTGGGATGGACTGCACACTGGAACTGTTTCAAGTCTAAGGAGATAAATAGCCAAATTAAGGTGAGGGAACTAGTTCAGCCAGAACCTAAACTACCTAATCCCCTAACTGGAGTTGACATTTTTAGTGCAGAAAAACAAAACACATGATTAAGGAGCAGTGCCCATGAAATACTTTCTGTGGACTGATTCTAAAGTTCAGAGCCTGATAGATGAGAAATTCTGGTTTTCACCCCACATCTTGAATTCTGGAAACACTGAACCCTTTTTGTAATGCTTACTGTACCTTCCAAAGGAGAAAAGCCTTGGGGTGCAGTGGCTTTGGCTTCCTGGGCTTTGAGACATAGAAAACAGCTACTGTTGAACCGAATTATTTTAACAGGAATAGCTGAGGTTTAAGTATGTTGTTTTTAACTTGGATCATAGGTGGGATCTCAGTTCTGTGCTGCTGGGATCCTTTGGGGGCAGAATATAGGGGGGACTTGTGCCTCTTCTGTACTGTGTTCCATAGGTACCTGAAAACCAAGACTCTAGTTTATTTCAAATGTTGAAAATGCTAGGTATTCCCATGTAGGAGAAGGGAATACAGGTGACCTTGTCCCTGATGAGTAACAGCTGTGTTAATTCCCCAATACACTCTCACCCCTGATGAGTCACAGCTGTATCCAATAAAGAACAATGTGATAAAAGGGAGTGGGTTAGCTTGGGAGGAGAGGATCATGAATGGAAGAAGGATGAAGAAGCAGGATCCTGGGGAGAGAATCACTGCTGTGAGGTCAGTCTGGGTGTGCAATCAGAGCCTATTGCTGGAACCTGCAGTCACAGTCTAGCTGAGTAAAAGCCTGCAGTCACAGTCTGCACACTGATCCCTGCAGTCACAGTCTAGCTAGGTAAAGCCTGCAGTCACAGTCTGCACACTGATCCCTGCAGTCACAGTCTAGCTGGGTAACAGCCTGCAGTCACAGTCTGCACACTGATCCCTGCAGTCAGAGTTCAGCAGGAAATAACCAGCAGTCAGAGGCTGCAAGGGAAACCTACAGTAGGAGCTTGCTGCAGCCAGAGTCAGTGAATAGTTGGAGTTAAGATGACTAAGCCATGAAGAGGAATAAACCAGGACCCTTTTTATGCTGTGTTTAACAAGAAGTCTGTGTCTCAGGTCATTTCTACCCTCTAACAAGAGAGCTGCTGCAGCATTCCCACATCTCTCATGGCACAGCTCTACTGAATAGCTGCTGATTCTGTGTGTGTATCAATGACTGGAACTGGTGTTTTACCTGTGGCAGTTTGATAGAAGGAGTCAATGTTAGGCAAGTGTCACTCTACATTTCCATGGGGTACTTGCAGTATTCTGGTCACTTGGGTCACAGGGCAGAAATAGGAAAAAAAATGCAGTGAAGGCTAAGGAAAATGTAACGGCTTCTACACAGGGGAAAAGCTAATCTGGATTGTCACCCTGGAAAAAACAGTGAGTAAGGGGAAAGATGAAAATGGTCTAGGCTGTCATTATGAGAGGAGAGACAGGGGATGATTTATCTGAAGATGGTTTCTCACTGTTGCTTGGAGTTAACATATGTGGGCAACTTGGTAAAATTATCAAGCATGCAGCTTAAAGCAACTGAAACCCCATCTGATTTTGACATGTTGTAGTTACATCATATAATTCGTGTCCGTGGGATATTTTGAGGCCTAAATACAAACATAAAAGGAGGTCAAACATGCTCATGAGGTGCAGGTGAAACAGATGATTGTAGAGAACAAGTGCAGTTGAATATTAAGCACAATGGTCTGTCCTTCCAATGCCTTCACCTTCAGAAACCCTCACACTACAGATTGCAGGGAACAGTAATTCAGTACTTGTCTTTGTTTTCCCTGGGTGGTTACTGCTGGCTGGTGTAGAGGTGGCAGCATGGCTTTACTCAGTGTGACAGGTCTCGCTGGACCCATGTGGAAATGTGCTGCTGCTTTAGGATCTTTCCACCTAAACAGACAGACCCCAAGGTGAGGGAATGTAGAGTGCTGTGCTGTGTAATGGCTCTACAAGAAACAATCTCCATGGCTGTTTGGAGAAATGTCTGTGGGTCTGTGAGATTGGTTTTAACTCTGGGCACAGGAATCTGTTCTAACAGAAAGCAGGAATGTCTTATAAACCCATGAGGTTTTATCTCTGCAGATGAAAGGAGAATAATTTCAGGGAGCTTTTCTTGTGAGAAATGACTTTTCCTTTCAGGGATGCATTTAGATGTGTCCAAACAGGCATTTTGGCATTACAACTGATGCTCTTTAATGAAATCAAGTCCCACTTCTCAAGATGATTATTCTGCTTGGCTTTTGGATGTGCCCCCTTTGAGTGGGTTAGTTTTAATGTTATGCACCTCTCTGGGCTTGGGCCACCAAATCACAGTAATTTTGAGTGGGAGTCTTGAGCGCTCTGCTGTGCTGTTTAATTTAAATTAAATGCATTAAAAGAATTCTTCTTTCTCTCTAAAAAGACAAAAGTCTTTGATTTCAATGAATTGAGGAAGTGAATTGCCCACAGCTGGTGATGAATTGTCATTGTAGGGATGATAGAAACATAATCATGTGAAGCACTGCAGACACCTCTCATCCTGTTGCAGTTTTTCCTCAATTTGATTACTTCTTAATCTTTTGTATGACAAGTTGTAAAGACAATGACAGTAAGACATAATTACAAGACAGTAGGATTATTCATAACACTTCTGCTACAGTTTTCTGCCTACCAAACCTAGTGGATTATTCCTCAGGTATCACCAAGTTAGAAAATAACTGAGCTACACTGGCCAGTGAATAAATGTCCTCAAGTACAAAGCTGGACATGTTTGTTGTATGTATGAGCTTGCTATAAGAAGGTCTGCATGAAATTAGATGTTTGATATGGCAAACTGTCTCCTTCCAGTAAATTCCCAGTAGTCTTATGACATAAGCAAGTACTGGAACGTGTAAAGGATAAAATAATGTCCTGTTGTATGAGCTATTGACTATCTGTTAATTGTGTTGCCCTCTAAAATATGCAAGACTGTGCATGTCAGATAAAATTTCTCAGAATAAAATCTAATTTTAGATCTAAAAATGAGTGCTAATGTTGTAATGGAAATGGCTTAATAATAAGTTCCTTGATTTTGTGTCTGGTTTTGTTTGCTTGTTGTGTCCTGCCCTGAACATTTCCAGGAGAAAGCACATTTTATTCGTTTTTCTGTCCTTTTGGAGAAGACAGGAATCTCATCTCTTCTGTTGCGAACTCTTTGAAATTAACAATTCAGTATAAGTTCTCCAAAATATTGCCAAATTAGTTTGGTGAGGTGAGGCACAAGCTTTCTGTGAGAGCATTTCAAATTTTTCATTTTACGTTTTTATTTTATATGAAGAATATTGAATGTTTCAGTTTGAGTTTCCTTTTTGTTCAAACCAAAGGAAAAAAAATAATTGTGAAATCCCTCAGGTTCTCATACACCATGGAGAAGGATTTACATAAAAGATACGAATGCTGTAAGTAAAACAAAGTTTTCCACAACAATAAATTTTTTAGTCAGAATTGAGAACATTTCACTGTTTTTGGTTGAAGGAAGGTTCACTTTTTAACTAGAGTTCTGTGGAACTCTTTCTAGTGGTGACAATTTTCTCTCTTCAGCTAACTCTAGAGATACTATAGATTCCTTTTTTTCCCCCTTCTTCTTAGGAAATAGAAATTATTACTGTCCAGGCCCACTTTCACATCTCCAGTATAGGGAGAGTACTTAATGCACTTTTGTTTTCAGTAACTTTTTCCCTTGGTGCTTAAGGGTAGGCAGGTTTGAAATCTCCAGTGTGCCAAAGAGAAGTGCATGTTAAAACCCCACACTGCATCTTCAATGTTATAGGTTGGCATGAAATGCCAATTTTATGCATTAGGCTTTTGCATTGTTTTGCCTCTTTAAAAGCAGGAATGTCTTTTCACCCATTACCTTTCCTAAGGGGGGTGTGTGTGTGGAATTTCAGCCACTTGTTTTATCCCTGTGGATCTGGCCCTGTGTTATGCAGTGCTAAATAAAAAGGATTTCTTTATCTCCCTTCTGTGGCAAGACCACCACACACTGCTCTGAAGGACCAGCATGGCAGGTGTTAAAGATGTGGATCTGGGCTCATTTTGAGCCAGGCATGTCAGGGGTTGCGTACAGGAATTCTCAATAAAGAGCAAGTTAGCTCACATACAGCCACTGAGGAGTTTGCACAGTCCTCATAATGCTGTAAAGTACATTTGGCCAGCTGGGAAATCCTGTCTGGGAGGGACTGCAGGTCTTGATGCATGTTTTCATTGTGTCATTGATTCCTCCCTCTCTGTCCAAACGATTCATCATCCTCAGTTATTTAATAGATAATCCTAAGTGTAGTTTAAATAATTACCTCGTGGCTGTTGAAAGCTCACAGTGAGACAACCGCCACAGTGTGAGATTTTTATTGATCAGAGAGTATTGTTTGAAGCAGAAGGACTTGAGCTAAGAGGGTTCTTTGTAGTAGAACAAATTCTGAAGAGTTATCTCTCATATAAAGGGAGTACTTACTTTAGACTCTGGTTCAAAACATTTTTCATGTTGTCAGTGAAGCGTCTGTTGTGTGAATTAATGATTTTTGATGATTTTAGCTTTCAGAAGACATCAGAAACCAAAATATTAGATTTGGGGGTTCTATGCTTGAAAGAAATAGGATACTTTGCTTTAATTTCCAGATCAATTGTATATTTCTGAGTTGTGTCTGCTCTGGTACATGGTTATATAGTTAATATGTCTGAAGACTCCAGATTCAACTGGGATTGTGTATGTGCAATTGTGCCAGGTTATCTGAGGTTTTTTGTTCTCCTTCCTCATACTAGGGCAGATTAAATTTTATGGTAGTCCTCACATTTCTCATTTTTCATCTTGCTCTTCTAAGTGCAACCATTCTCACCTGCCTCCTTCAGTCCCATAAATGTCCTGTACTCCAGCCAGGACTTGTCATGCTTTTTCCTTCAGAGGAAGCTCACACAAATCTCTAGGAAAGTTTTTCCAGTGCCAGATTTCAGAAACAGATAGCAGAGCCTTCTTCAGGACGCGCTGGGGTGTCCTATTGTCCCAGGATTTTAACGTGAAGGTCAGTGCAGAGCATCTTGACCTTTCCCATTTAAGAGAACCAAACAGGTTCTAAAAGAGAGGAGCTGTGCCATAGTAATGGCTGCTTCTCCTGTGTCATCCCTGGCTGGTTAGGAAAAAGAAAAGCTGTGCACTGCAGGCCTCTGCTTCTGTAGTTCTGTGTATTTTGCAGTAGGATGGCCAGCACCGCAAAAATAACACTGCAATGATTTGATTTCTTCCATTGTTGCTATTTTCTGGAAACAAAGGTCTGTTTCTCCTGGCTCCCAGGGGCTTAGAGAGCCAGTGTCTTGTCTTGGAAGGGTTAACCCAATCTACTTGCTTGTACCAACCACCATAATATTACAACAGTCCTTTTGAACTTCCTCTATTTTTTGTGGAGGCACTGTGTCTGCTGTCCTTTGGCATATCCTGCCTGCTGCTTCTTTACTGTCCCAGTGCACAGCAGGCAGGCATGGGAACACCTCTCCCATCACCCAGTTGTTGATAAACTTGTTCTTGATGTGCTTCTAGCTGTAGGCAGGGAAAAAGAGCAGTATCCTTAGCTTCCAGTTTACAGCTGGAAAAACTGAGTTTCAGCTGTTCCTTACAAACCTTGTGCAACAAGCTGAACAGGGGACATGAGGACTGCTTTGTATGCATAAGCCTAGAGGGTCTTGTTCACTGCAGCTGAAATTTGTGGTGAATAGATCTCTACAACACGAATTCTAATGTCATAGCAGCTTTATGCTGAGTGGTTTTATTTCATGCCAGCTTTAGATAAGAATTTTTTTTTGTTTTGCTCCTGTGGTTATTCAATAGCCTGTTGTTAAAAATCAGCACTCAGGTTTATGCCCGTTGCAAGCCAGAAGCAGAAAACAATCCAGTAGTGCTGCAGCAATGAGAAAGTTATCTTAATCTAAATTAGACAAGAAATAAGCACAATATTTGATAGGGACTCTGGTTATCTTTTCATGTCCTACCAGCTTGTGCTCTTTGCTGTGACAGGAATTTATGTATGAGGTTTAGAATAAGAAATAATATTTAACTTTTCATGGTAATCCTTTCTGGAATCACACTTAGTAGACAATTAATACTGTTACTGTTTCCCTTTCCTTCATCCATGTTAATATCTTAAAATAGGAATTACCATGGAGGTTTCCGTCCAGCTAAGATAGTTTAACTGCAGCTGTGGTAATACCTTTCTAGAACATACATCTTTCTTTTTATTCACTCAGTCTTTATAAATTTCAAGAGTCCTATAGTTGTAAATAAAGACTATTTTTCAACCAGTCTACACAGTATCAAACACATTTTTTGCTGCCAAGGATACAAGTAGGTGAATATTTACATACATAATTTTTCACAAAGGTGTCTTTCTTATGCATGCGAAGTTCATCTTTGTTCCTTTTTCTGAGGATTCCCACTGCAGCTTTTTCATCCCTGTGCTTAGTGCACCTGCCTGGTGCCCCACAAAGCCTGGAATTACTCGGTGTGCAGAGCAAGGAGGAAATGTGGAGCTGTTTATCCACCAACATATGTTGTTTGCATATGTATCAGCAAAGACAGGAGGCTCAGAAAACTAAGGAAAGAAACAGGACTTACTCTGAGCCATCTTTTGAAGCACAGTAGGGGAATTAAGAAGTTTTCCCTCAGGATCTAAGGTCTCTCCCCTCAATATAAGAGCCTGAGTATGTCTTTAAAAGATTGGAGAGTCCTGATGAGAGAAGCAGGGAGGTTGGAGGAGATCAGGCAAAGCTGACTCTGTGCTCAGCTCTCTGAGGGAGCAGTGGCTGGCTCCCTTCTTCCCCTGGGAGCTGAAGCACACCTTGCTGGGGATGGAGGACTGGCTGGTGAGGAGGGGGTAATGAAAGGACAGAGGGAATAAGCTCTGAGTCCCTAAGCCCTGGTGTAGCATCCTTCCTACCTTCCTTTCCCTGGTCACTGCCACCCTCCTGGAACTCCTGGTGAACATCAGCACTCACTCTTTGTTTGTTACTGTGCCAGTAGGAGATAATCCACAATTGCCTGTGGTATAAGGAATTTTGGGAGCTATTCTAAAACACAGTCCCGTAGTTACTTGCCCATTGAACAGCTGTTTTAAGACATTTAAGGGAGTGGGCTTGAAGTTTTCTTTTCCACCTTGCCGGGAAGTTCAGTGGCCAGAGCCCTCAAAGGTGGGGTTCCTGTCTTGGATACCAAATACCATTTGTAAAGATTTGCTGCATGCTCCTGTTAAAAGGCTTGGGCCATGAGCTTTGTCTAGCCTAAGTTACCACTTGGGAAATAGGTGATTTAGGATTTAGATGGCATTTAATCCCAGAAACCTTTGTCATGTAAGAAATAGCATGTTGGATTTATGGGGGGGCTTTTGGTTCCCAACAGTGTATTAGTATTTTCACTTAAGTAGGATTTAATTGTAAATGTGAAGCTGCTCGTTAGCAGTAGACTGCTGTTACTGTAATGGATTAAGTTGTCCAGCTACACGAAATTGTTCTCCATTACTTGCTTTACTCTCTTAAAAGTTTCTGTTTGTCTCTATAAACCTAATTATAACTTTTATGCCTTTGTAAGCCATCCCTTCAAATGGCAGTTACCCTTACTCACATCACGAGTTGGAGGTTAAAAGTCCAGTTCCTGTTGTAAGATGCTGAGTACAGAAAATGGGGATCACAAATCATCTGTTCTTTCTTTCCTAGTATATCCCTGCATGTTCATTTGATTTCTGCCCTTCTGAATTTTCCCAAAGTGTTAATCAAGTCAGCTTGCAACAGTGCTGCTGTTGATATTGTGCATTTAATCTGATAATAAGGCACTTTAAGCATTAAGAAATTGAAATGATGTTCCTTCACCCAGCTCAAAGCCAAGCTAAAACACTCCAAGCCTTAAGCTGAGGTGCTGTGAAAAGCTGACCTTTAAAGCTTAAGCTGCAGGGAAGCTCTGTTTCTAGGCAGGTCTTAAAGTAGATGGCTGGAGACCAGAGACTTCCAGTAAAGAACACTAATTTTCCTTCTGCCCCACAGAGGATTTTTTTCTGTGGTCATGGGCCTCTTGAAGTGACATAACCTGCTGAGTTTGCAGTTCTCTTTCCTCACTCTGTCCAGGGTAGAACCATTCCTGCAGAAGTTTGGGAATGAGGGCACTTCTGTGGCAGTTATGGTGACATTTTCAGAAGTTTCCTGTAGCTTTCTCACTTTTGGAGGGTGCTGCATATCCCAAATACTGCTGGAAGCTTTAGTTTCAGCAGATTTAGTACTTTGATGAAAAAATATTTGACTAATTTTTTTTCCTGACCCTTCAGGTGGGTGAGATGAAAACAGAAAATGAGAAAGTCCTTTGGAGGCTGAGCTGCTGGAAATACTCTGGCTTCTGGGAGGAAATCTGATGCCAGAGGCTGGCTGTACCAGGTGGGTGAAGGTAATCCCTGAGCATTCAGTATTGCTGGAGCTGCCACCTTTCCACTCCATCTGCAACTGACATGACTTTGGGTGCTTAGATCTGAGAACTGTTTGAGAGCTGAGCTTTGGGACAATTTTGATTGCCACGCTGGAGGTATGTAATCTACCACCAAACTGTTCAGATTTAAGAGTTTAACATTTTACATTACAGTCTGAAAAATAAAGGTAAATTCCCAGGAATTTATTCTTTTATTTTTATTTGCATATTCTGCTTGTTTTCTTTCTCCTTGGGTTAAATGCCTGTTAGAAGCAGGTGCCATTGCCTGGTTGTTGACAGATGACACCTGAGGTAAGGAATAACTATTCTTAAGGATTGCTGAGTTCTGGGGGCAATTTGCATTAAGGTATTCAGGGAGTTAACACTGTAGATCCCATTGATTTTAAACTGGAGATACAATGGAGACCTGCCATTCACTAACTCATTCTGCTGGAGTTTTTCACACAGCATAGCCAGCAATGACAGGTGCCCTTTTCCTCCAAAAGCCTCTGAATCACAAGAAAGAAGACACAGTGAGCAGTGAGCATTATTTGCTCTGTCCAACATGATTTTAGCGGCCTCTAACCTCTCCCACGTTGGTTTCTGTCTCCTGGCAGGAAGATGCTAATCCAGTCATCCCATGGTCTGATACAGTCTCTTACCTCTGGTCATTCTAGTTACCCTTTCCATGCTTTTCCAATCCTGCTCTACTCCCTCGAGGTAAGAGGGTCAGAACCATAAGGATTGACTTATGGGAAATCCTTCCTTTTCTAAGTTTTAAAACATGAATTAATTTTGCATTTTTGACTCTTGAGGTTTGACTCACATTGAACAGGCAGTTTCCAACACATCTTAGTTATAACCTTAAGATCCCATTCTCTTTGTTTTAAAGAACACATTTTCAAAATAAATTCACAAGTTTTCTTGAAGAGTGGTTTGCTTTTAAGTTTTATTTTTTTGGACTGTTCAATAGGATGCATCATTTTCTGCAGGTAGATGTTATTTACCTGTGGCATCTTTAAAGAAATCTTAGGAGAGAACATTTACAGGAATTTCTCGAATCAGAATTTCTGATCTTTTGAATAACGTATCACAAATGGGAATAAGGACACAGAAGCCTGTTAGAGGAATAAGTGAAATTTGATGTGCTGTCATTCTAAAATAAATCATTGATGTTGGCTATGGAAAACAACCCAGACCTGCAGGTTTATTTTCCAGCTCCATTGCTATCTGCCTTTGTTTTTGTCATGTTAGAAATATGATTACGTTTCTACTTAGATGCCCCTATTCCATTGAACACTTCTGTCCATACTTCTTTTCTGTGTGGGCACCATCCTTTGTTTCTCTGTTCATTTCAACATAAGCATGGGCTAGTCAATTGACATTGTGGACTCAAGGAGCAGGTCCATTTCTGACAGCTGAGGCCTGATCTGGAGCACTTGTGTGTCCCAATAGGAGACAAAATAAAGATGCTTGACTCCAGTCAGGAGGAGTAGAAATCAGAAGGTTTATTGACAATTCATTCAGCCCTTTTATAACATGCTACCCTAAGAAGATACATTATTGGTCCTTAGGACTGACACCTCTCCCATTGGCTAAGCAACAGAAATAGCAAACAACATCTGTTGTTATGGGAAAGGAATATTGTTTACACAAGGTTGTTTTGGGAAAAAGAGAACTGTTGAAAAGTTTCCCTTGGGAAGAGCTAGCAATTCTCAAGCTCAGAAAATATCGAGCCCACACTTGTGTGGGGAGGGAAGGGGAAGGAGGAACAGAGAGGGAAGAGCTAGGATCAGGCAAAAAATGAGAGCAGGAATGTTTGTGTTGGCCACGTTCAGATGCTGTGGAAGGTTCTTCAGTGCTTGCTGGTCCAGTGACAGATTTCAGAAACAGGTTCAGAAACCTGTTCCCAGGAGGGGAAGTGTTCCCAGAGCTGCTTTTGTGCTCTGTGTGCAGTGACCTGGACAGAGCCTGGCCTCCCTCTTCTCTGTTTCTCTGTTTCTAGATTTGTAATGGGGACTCTGTGCAATCCCCTTAAAGCCAGGGTGTTGGAAAGAAATAGAAAAAGAACAAAACAAAGGCCAGGTGCAGTCAGATGAGCTATTAGGATATGCTGGAGGAAATAAATGCTGATGTCTGGCAATAAAATCTCAGTGAACAGCTCTCTATCCATAATTTCCAAAAAGCGAGCTGAGCAGAATTTGGAACTGTTTGGTTGCAGACGGTGATGCAGACAACCTAGAGGTAATTGGACACTCTTCCTGTTAGGAAATGCAGATTGTGTTTTGCTCTGTGAAATGGTCCAGCCAGTGACCCTTCTGGGTTTGCTTTGCTTTTCTAACAGCAGAACTGGAGCAGTGGGAGCGCAGCAGAGGGATACAGCCGCAGAGAACAGCATTGCCCGTGGCTTAAAATCTGTTCAAGGGAAATAATGTCCAAAGAAAACCAATCAAAGAACTTTATATTGCTCAGGTCCATTAGGGCTAATTAGCAGCACTGGATGATAAAGTTTTGAAAGCCATGTTAGCCCATAGCTAATATTTGACAGCTGGCACAGGGAATATAGCAGGAGCTGTTTTCCCTTTCTGTAAGGGGAGGGAGTCCATAAAGTTGTAGTGTTTAGTAAGTAACTACATTAATTATTTGCTGCCTACTCTTATAAGTAAAAAAATCTCGGGACTATCCGATCTCTAAGGAGAAGAACATTGATAAATGAAGATTGTCTGGACAGTTGCAATTTTGTTTAAAGCTCCCTGCAATGAGCAGGTGTTTGGACAGCTGAGAATTTTCATCTGAGCTTTCCTGAGGGGACTTTGTAGCCCAGTGCATGCTGCAAGGATGTATTTGCATCACGGCTTGAGGTTTTTCACCCTCCTCTGTGCATACCAAAAGGATGATAAAACAAAAACTAAAACTTGCGTTTAGTTTAAAACTTCCCCTTTATATGTTGCACATTTGCTTTTTTTAGAAACCCTCTCACTGTTTTCTGAATGTGATTTCTGGTAATCTGTTTTTGTAGGAAGACGTACTTCTGATGTTTCTGCAACACGGAGTGCACCAGCACATTGGTTAAATAAGCTTGTACAGGTTAAACTTGCTGTGAGAAACAAACTTAAGGCAAGAAGGGCATATAAGTGGGGATTCATTATGCTCCTTTCCACTCTGCACAGCCATGGCCCAGTGAGAGGTGAGTGGAAGTTTTAGCTGGTCCTTGCAGCAGCAGCCCCTGTGTGAGATTTGGGCTCTGCAGTTGTGAGTACCCACCTTGCTCTGAGCTTCACCTGCTCACTCTGACAGAAGGGTCTGGAGCACCTGCCTCCTATCTGAGGAACTGCAGATAAATATCTTGAGGCCTGAAGTATTTTCTGAGCTGTAGCTTTCTGCCTTCTTGCAGACTTGCTGTGGAAGTGCTGGAAGCAGGGAGCTGTAACAGCCTCAGCAAAAGCAGTGGGGCAGCACTTCCTGTCTGTTGAGATCTCAGATGTTATCTGAGGGTTTCACACCAACAGCACGTGATTCTGGGTTTCTTCAGACTGGCATCCTAACGTGTCTTTAAACAACAGATGCAGAATGGAACCTACAGGTTACTGACTGTATATCCTTTACCAATCCCTTTCTAATCTGCATTGTATTACCTACAAAGAGATTGCATCCCACTCATGGCCGTGTTAATGCAAAAGTCACCTCTCAGTGAGTGGTATTTAAACCACGGAAGTATTTGTTCAAATCAGTTAATGTAGCAGGCAACTCTTGAGAAATAACAGGAACACACATCTGGAAGAAGCTTCCCCCAGGTCTCTGACATGGCTTTGGCTGCATCTCTGGCCTGATTTCTGTGCCACCACTGGCCTGGCCGCTCAGTTACACGTGCATTTATAATAATGAACTTGTGCAAGTTACACAATTCACAAGTGTGCACATCACACCATTTCCTAGAAATATTAGAGGAATAAGATAACCCTTGTGTAATTCATTTTTTAGGAAGGTGACAGTTTAAATCAGACATTGTGATTTGTGTAGCACAGCATTTTTAATTGCAATGATCTTGGAGCTCATAAATACTAACAACTGAGGTCAGGGGGATATCTTGTGCATGTTTTTATTTCTAGAATCATTTAGGTTGGAAGAGACCTTTAAGATGATTCAGTCCAACTGGTTCATGGTGCTTTTCATGATGCTTCAGTTGGCTGAGCAATAAGCTGAGTGACAGCAGCTTTCTGAATAGTGGGTGAATGAAAAAGCAGGAGCTATGTCTGTGGCTGCTTCAAGGAGCAGGCATGCTAAAGATCCCAGTTCTTTTCAGCATTGTTTGTGCTCCTTCAGCTGGGTTCATATCCAAGTAAGGGAGTCAAGCCTTGATGTACTTACAAGGGAGAGCAGTGCTTCCACAAGAGGGAAAGAGCTTGAACTGCTGCTTGAAGGGTGAGTGGGACTCCAAAATCTATATTTAGTTGACCTTCAAGATACAGGTCTTCTTCCAGTGCCATGTAGGGAAGGAAAGACTTGTGTCTGTCATGCCATCAATTCCTCTAACACCAACACCAGCCAGGTTTCTCCATCTACCTGAAGCTCTCCATGTGGGTAAAAATGAGATGAGCAGAAAAGGGATGTTTTCTATCCCCCTTAATGGTGAGACTGAAAGGGAAAATTATCTGCAGGAATTAGTCTTGTCACACTCTGCAAGGACTGGTATTTTATGGGGTGGACGCAGGGCTTAAGGGTGCCCTATTAATGAATGCTCTGTGTATTAGACAGCAAATGAAATAGAACTGCTCTGTCACTGATAAAACAAATATTTGGAAATATGAATAATACAGAGAGAGAGAGGCATTTTTAAAGTCAGGTCCACCAGGTACCACAAGAACCATCTCTTTTTGTATGTGACGGTGCTTCTTTTCACACAGTCACCCAGAACATTTACCTTTTACTTCTCTTTCTACATTTCCTTTCTGTACAGTACTCCATTTTCCCCAGCATATTTTGAAAGCACCACCTCTTAATTTAATGGAATCAAAAAGCTGCTTCCCCAAAGTAGCCATTTTAGTTCCTACTTACTGCAGTTTTTTTATGCTTCAGTTTATGTTAGCCTTTTTTGTCCCATCCTCCATGCTCTCCATCTTTTTCTTTTCCCAGCTTGCAATGTTTTATTTCATGGGAAATAAAGTACATGTCTGTTGTGATTGGGTCCATTCAGGTGTTTCTAGACCACCTTAAGATAAATTTTAAGTTGTGCCAAATAGAAAGTTCACGCAAAGTTGTTCCGTGTGGGTCCATTTTGCCAGCACCTTTTCCTTCCTTCTTAAATTGTTTAAATCCATTAAATGTTCTAGAGGTTTAAAGATTAAAATATCTTACTATGGGCTAGAGATGTAAAGGCTTAAAGCAAATCCTCTCCAAGTTTATGAGCATAGCAAGAAGTTAATTAAAGTCAACCAAGAAAATACAAATGCTAGGGGAAAAAATCCACATTATGAAGGATTTTTAACTGTGAGTTCCTATGAGTAAGCTTGGACAGGTCTAAGTTAAAGTTTTTACCTTACCCTTCAAAGGGAATATTTTGTGATCACAGAAATGATGTGACATTGCCACACACCACAACCCCTCTTTGCCTCAGAGTCTGAATCTGAGCCCCACTCAGAAGAATCTACTGCCTGTCCAGTCCATGGTGCTGGAAAGGGCAGCTTGTGCCAGTTCGAGGCTTTTGTTCAGGCAGAAGTGTTCTGGCACAACTATTTTGATGTAGCTTTATTTCTGTCTGTTATATCTGTTTTATGTCTTCTGCCTGTCCAAGTAGTTTTATTTCCCTCCTGATGCCTGCAGAAAGAGGGGTACTCTGAATTCCCAGAAAGATAGCTGAGAACATGTAAAGCTGCTGTGATACATCCCCAGTGTGGCATATACAGCTCTCCATTTAATGAGGTTATGTACTGTAAATGCAGTTTTCAAGAGGAAAAAACTCGGAAATTGTAACAGTAAATGCAAATATTCATTTTAATGTCCCTGTTTAATCATTCAATGAAGTTATTAGTGCTAATTAACCATACCCACATAAGTAGGGAGTCATTTGAGGCCTCTTGGCAATCCCAAATTGAAGTCTGAGCAATTTGCAGAGCCAAAGCCTGGATGTTCAGCTGTGCAGAGTACAAGGTTTGCAGAGTTTGCTGGGGGCTGTGTGTGGATCCCAGGTGCTGGAACACTACTGACTCTTTATATGCATCACAGGGAATCAAAATGGGAATAAGGCATCTGTTGTAATCCTAACTGCAAATGCACTGATGTCATAATTTAGTACCTGGGAACTTGTGTGTGGTCATTTGGGAGCTGCTAATCTTCATGGTGAAACTCTCTCAGAGAGGTCTTTTATCACTAATGCACAGAACACCCATCTTAAATAATGGAATCATACAAATTTCAACTTCTTCATAATTGGTTGGGATGAAATTACTCCAGGGACAAGAATGTAATGTTCAGTTCAGAAACCTTCTCCCAAAGTTTACAATAGATCTCAAAGTATGGTTTCTAGGTTTTTAGGACCAGCACCTAGAAAAAAAAGGAGCACACTTTGAGAAAGGCAGCAAGTCTGGAAATACATTCAATTCAACTTCAAATCTGTTGTGGCTCATACTGAGAGACACTTGAGTGTGTGGGCTGGCCCAGCAGCTGGATTGCAATGAATTGTCATCCCTGATGTCAAACAGGTTTGAAAGGGGGACAGGCCACATTTGAAATCTTCCCAAGCAGAAGTAACTAAACTCTCACCTGTTTCTGAGCAGTTTCCAGCCTGTATGAAAACTATTATGCTACTTAAAGGCAGAGTCAGGCTGGTGAATGCCAAACCCTGATCCCAGGTTTCATGTTTGACTCTGCAGTGGCGCTGCCTTCAGATGTACCTGAGCAGTTGGAATCAAGAAGCTTTTAGGAAAATTTAGGAAATTGCTTGATCACCTCTCACCTTGTGAATGACTTGAACCAAAATGGGCCAATAGGAAATAGGTGAGCTTGACATTGCAACTCTTTTTTCCCCCTTGTATTTACCCTGAAAGAGCAGCAGGTCTGGAGTGTTCAGGAAGGCACTGTCTGGGAAGGCACAGTCCCTCTGCTGCTAATTACATCTCCCAGCTGAGACAGAGTGACATTGCTTGAGCATCATCCTGCAAAATCAGCCAGGAGAGTGTAAGTCACTCACACAGACCCTCCCAGTGCTGCAGCAGGTGGAGTTAGATTCAGTTTATGATGGACAAGATTATCTTCTACAGAATTGCTGCCTGCCCAGTTGTTCTTGTCCCTGTATTTGCTTTGTGACTTATTCCTGTCCCAAGAGTTGTTCTCTTCCTTTATCCTTACTTGAGGGATTTTCAGGCTCTTTGAGTGATTCATGGTTTAAATCACGTCAGGAACAACAGTGGTCTGCTGAGCCACTGCCAGCCTTGAATTAGATTTAATATGCAAACACACATTATAACATACCCTGATGCAGTGATACACAGATACTTGCCTCAGAGTTTCTTCTCTTAGATGAAGTTGTAGTGGTTGTCCTCTAAATACTGTTTCAAAATCTTGGAGCTGTGCTAGATTAGAAACAATTCAGAGTGGTTGCATTATCCAGAAAGGCCTTTTGTGCCTTGCCAGGATTTACCAGTTTACTTGGATTTTGTACAGAGCAGTGGGGAAAGAGGGAAACTGCTGTGGCCATAGTAACTAATAATAAAGAGCACCAGTGCAGTGTTTTGGTGCTTTGAGGCTGACTGGCTTGGAAAGCACTGGACAATTCTCTTTTACCTCATTAAAGTTCTTCTCAATTAACTTTTAAAATAAGCAGTGGTTTATAAATGTCAATTGCCCGTCTTTATTTGCAGTTAATAGTGGAAAGTTATTGCTCTGATTAAGATTGGTTGTAATGAAAACAAGCCTGTGCTTAACTTCCTACTGAGTGACCAGTTTTACTGTCTTAGATGTTGTCATTTTGCAGACCTCTAAAGATTCTGGTTCTGCACATGTGGTTTTATAAGCCACAAAACCATCTTGCAATTGAGTTTAAAATTGATTGAAACAGAATTAGAAGATGGAGGAGGAGGCAAAATAATGTCCAGAGACTGTGTGAACAGACAGAAAACTTCTGCCTTAGGAAATATCAAACTGAAAATGATTTGGTATTTAAATAGAAAAAGATGGGGGGTGTGTTTGTGTGTAAAACAACCTAAAATTCTGGTACATATATTGTCTCAGAGGACCATGGTTTAGGATGTAGAGACATGAAAAACTTAGCAGGATATTTCTAATCCTAAATAAGAATACAACCCTTCTCATTGTCCTTCTTAATGAAGGAGATGCTGAAGCCTTCCAATAAAATCCCAAGTTTTATAATTGAACAGAATATAGGAGTAGATGGCATGATTAGTGTTTCTCTATTTTGCCAGTAAGATGTTGATTTTGAGTATTTGAATTTATCTTTAAAGACAGGCTTCCTGGGACCCTAGAAATGCCAGTCAGGGATGCCCTGTGTATATAAACCATAGATTATTAGGAAGGGATTAAATCTCTCGGCAGAAAGAAGCAAGGCAACTGCATGAAAAGCCTTGAGCTGTAGTAGAGACTAAATCCCTGGCATTTCAATCAAGTCTGGCTGTAGTTTGGAATTTGATGTTAGGGGAGATTGATATGTGAGGTGGTTCCACTGCTGAACCCAGCTTCAAGCAGCCCAGGACAAATACCTTCCAAAGGAGGTACAAACTGTGCCAGGATTGCCAGGGATCGATGTGCTTGGTGTCAGATGTTGAGAGAGGACCTGTAGTACAATTACTGGGGGGAGCAGCTACTCACCTGAGCATTTATTTTTTTTCCTGTAGAAAACAAAAAGCACTTTGGCAATGGGTGTTACACTTGTGGCTGATCCCAAAATTCCAGGCTGCATCCTGAGCCTCATGGCCCTGCAACATCAGCCTGGCAAACTGAGCCTTCTCTTGGATTTCTGCACAGTGTAAATGGATTTGATGGGCTGATCTGGTTTTAGATCATTATAAGGCTGTTTTTTCAGGTTCTCTGATTCCTTGCAGCAGCAACAGTATTTCTCACCCCTGCGAGTGCTTTGTTCCTGCCTCTAAAGTTGTCAAATTGACTACACAGGCAGTCAAATCCCATCCATTCTTGACAAAGTTTTAAATTATTTATTGCTAACCTCTCGCTGAAAATTAGGCTTCTCGTGTCTGTGTAGAGGTGTCCTGGGTTGTAGTATGGGATGTACACAAAGTATTCTATNATGAAAATTTACACTTTACTGATTGCTGAAGAGGGCTTGAAATACAGACAGGAATTGCTCTTAGTTATGTACAGAAGAACATGATGAAATATGGTCTTAATATTCCCTTTTTCCCTCCTAACCAGTGCCAGTTCCATGGTCTCTGGCCCTCTCACAGTCCTGCTTCACTGCTGCTACCACTCTGCTTCTCTTAGGTGTCTCTACATGAGAAACATAATTAATTATACACAACATAAACATACTCATCACGTACAGCAGGGTAATGGGAATTCTCTGCACAGAGGAGGTGGCAATGTGGGAAAAGGACTGTCCTGCATTTTAAGAGCCACAGAACAAATGAGAAAGGAAAATTTTCCTGTAGTGCTTCAGAAGGTATTTAAGAGTAAGGAACTGACTAAAAAAAAAAAATAAAAAATCTCATTTTAAATCTAATGGGATTGGATGATAGTATCTGTTCAATTTGGGGGTATGAAGCAGATATGAAATAATAAATACCAATTACATATGTGTTGAATTTTTTAGCTGTAATAGCACACCACAGGTGTGAAATGGTGGCCATGCATGCCACAGGATGCTGAGGAAATTTGGGAAACTACTTTCTGTCCCGGTCCTGCTGAGAACAGACAATGTTTTATTCCTCTTGAGTCATGCAGGCACATTTAGAAATTAAATGGCTGATTTGTGTGAGGGCTGCTTTACTAAGCATGTAAATTCATGTACTTGCCTGAGTGTAGCCTGCTTAAAGTCCTTAAATCACACAATTTGTACGTGATTGTACAGAAACCTTATAAACAATAGGCAGAAAATTAGTGATCATAAAGGATTAATGATTAATCTCTTAAAACTCTTGCATGTTATGGCTGTACATGGTCTTTGTGGGTAGTGCAGAGGCTGAGGGCTTTTATTTAATGTTTCTTTATTCTGAGAAACAGACCCTGGGCTGATTCACTGTGGGATGGGACTGCTGCCTCCATCCTGTTTATGGCCCGTCAACTACTGCTGTATTTCCAGGAATCAAAAATTCAAAACTTGAAGAAAATACTGCAGGATTCTGAATATTCCAAGGGTATGTCTAGAAGCTAGATTTTATATTTTTTGAGGTTCACTAGTATTTTTAATTAAACAGCGGAGTGTTAGAAAACACAAAGTGTGAAAACTGCACGCCAGGACTTTAACAAATCACATGAACTTCTGTCTGTTGAGATTTCCTGCGAGCTGAGCCTGATCTTTCTCTGGCTTCTGCTGAGTGGAATCCTCCAGATGCTCCCTGAGGCTGGAAGTCTTTGTGGGCAGCAGCTGAGGTGACAGAAATCCCTCTTCCAAGAGGTCACTGTGTCCTGAGTGAACTGTTCTTTTGGGAGAAATCATGTCAGAAGTTCCTGTCAGATGGTCCTGCCTTGAGGCTGCCACATCATCTGTCTTCCTTCAGTTTTCTGTCACCATCCTTATTCCTTGGATGTGAGTTAAGGTTGTTTCCATGTCAAGCAAAACCATTTCAGCTTATTCCACTTTATTCCTTCAGTGCTGGTGAAATGCAGGGAGCCCCAGAGCCTCACCGTAGTGTTACAGAGCCTGGATTCAAAGGCTGCATCAGAAAGCTGGATAATTTAACTGCCTTGGGCCAGTTTTCCTGGCTTCACCCTTCAGCTGTTCCAGTTGTTTCCAGTGGACCTAGAGGCGAGCTCAGAGTGGCTGCCTGGGGAGGATTTTGTCACAGGGCTGCCAGTGCAGGGCTCAGTGTGTGTGAAGGCTGGAGAATCCATAAAGGTGACATCTGCCAAGAATTCAGAATATCAGATGGGGGAATGAGAGAAGTGGAGAGGCACACTGCTGCTTTTCTTCCCAGGATGCCAGTTGTAGGGTATAGCTAGTTTTATATTTTCCATTTAATACAAATGAATATTTCAGCTTCTTTCAAGCTTCCTATTAAAATAAATTTTATAGACTTCCTTATTCATTTCTTTATGGAATTCAAGATATTCTGACCTTGTCATAAGATCATTTCTTCTTTTAAGTCTGATTTTTTTTTTTTTAATACAGAAAGAAAGTGATTTTCTAAATGACAAGGTCAATGCAAGTCCTGCTTAAGACACGTGGGAGCATGAATATTTCTAAAGGGGTGGCTTACAAAGAGATATTTTCAATAAGTACAGTCAAAGGATTTAAAAAAGCACAGAGAAAGAAGAAAAAAAATTGCAAAGTATATTCTGTGTTAAGTATTTTTAAATTCACGTAATAAGTACAAAGGAAAAACACATTAAATCATCTCCTAATAGGTGTTATGTATCTTTTGTTGGAAGGTTAAAAATGATCTTCACCTGCAGCTTTGGGTCTGGGGTGCCCTGTTAGGGACAGACTGGCTTAAACCAGATGAGATTGGTGGCCTTTTTTTGACAGGCTGTCTAAAAGGTCGTGGTTTATTCTTGTGCAAGAGTCTCCCTGTGAGAGGGCTCAAGGTAATTCCTCAGCAGCTCCTGGGATCAGGGGCAGAGCAATGTACTGAAATCTCCAAGTGAAGGTATGGCAACAACAAACAGTCTCTGAAAATTCTGTTATGAATGTGGGAGAGTGATTGAGAAGTGTGCAAACAGCACTTGATTCTGCCTTAAAGTGAATAGCTTTAAAGAAAACATTGGGAATTGGTTTATTTTTTCCTTGAGTTAGTTTTTCTTATCTTTAATAGTTTTCAGCTGACTGGGGGGGCAGCTCTGAAATTGTGTTGTAGTCTAGATCTAAGAAATACAGTATTTAAACTAGAAATGAAACTGATTTTAAAGTACAATTAAAAAGATGAAAATATAGATATTGTCTGATCTAAGACTGAGCAGACATTATTGCAATTTGTAATTGCTTGTGGAGGAGGACTTGGGAGCTTGCAGTTGACGTCAACAGCAAAACCCCAGAGAGTTTGGAAAGAATCACAATTAACCTTTTTCAAAGTAATTTGAATATTGAAGTCAGAGGAAGTTATCTGGTCTAGACTGAAATAACAAGAACTTCAGAAGTATTTTTTGCCTCTGGGACCTTTTCCTATAGGTCTTTTTTTCTCTGTAGTCTGGAGTACTATGCTTATTTTTTCCTTAGTTTTTCCCTTCAATAAAAATTCATGTTCCAGGAGCCAAGAGGAGCTAAGTTATGCTCGGAGAGTGGGACAAATGTGTACTGCAACAGATCCTTTTGCTGCCCCGTGTTTGTGTGGGAGTGATCAGAATGCAGCAATATTACCTGGACCCTCCGCCAGTCCCTCAGAGAGATGATTATCTGCAGTAGGTGATGGGACACAGTTGGAGGGCACACCTTTAATTCATCTGTGTTCCTGAGCACATTGAGGCAAGGCTGTATTCCTTGGGTTTTGGCAGCAGGTGTCTGGCAGCTGCTTGATTTTTCTATTCCTAAGCCACTTCATGGTGACTTATGCTCCCAGGACAGGCTGCTGTAGTCCTGCACCCTTGGGATTGCCTGGAACTTGCAGATGCTGTGACCCAAACCCAGCTTGTCCATGCAAACCCCCACCTTGTGCAGACTGATATCTTCAACTGGTGCCATGTATGTGGATTTTAGAAGCTTCAGGATTTTCACCCTCAGCATTTCCCCCTAAGGGAGAGCTGATTTCATGTCAGAGCTGTAACAGGGACACAGGGATACCAGTATTCCCACAGAAGTGGGATGGAACACAGCCTCTAACATGACTGGAAGTCCTAGGCAAAGAACTTTACCACTGCCTTACTGTTTTATCTTCCAACTCTCCAGCAATTCTCAAAATCAAAGAGCTCCTTGTTGTTTAATGTGAAGTGTTAAAAGTCAGGATATTTTTCCCCTAATTTTTCACGATTTTTTTTTAGATCAAAGGACAATCAGGGGTCACCAAGTCTACTGTAAACTCTTATCAATACATTCAGTGGATTTTAAACAAGCTGTGCAGCAGCTTTTACATGCTGTGACTTTGAGACAGTGTAATTCCCTTTCTATCTGGGCACAGTAATACTGAAGCCAGACTTGCTTAATGACATGATTATATCACCAGCTCCATTAACTTAAGTGAAAGGGGATCTACCATTATTCTTGCTACGTCTGGTATGTGTAATTACAAATATCAAATTGCATTTTCCAGAACGATTAGAAAACCTGAAGGAGATTTGCAGGAATTTTATGTTGCTTCATAGAGTGGCTTTAAGCCTGTGCTAAAAAGCAAAACCACATATGAACTGTACAGGAACTTCTCTGAGAGGGTATCATAAGTGGGCAAAAGAAGGGGGTTTTTTGGCTGTAGTTTTCCAACTGCAGCATTTTGGAGACTTTCTGTATGTCCCTCCCAACCTCCCCCACCTGCATGGCATGAGCCAGGCAAGCCAAGAGTAGGGACTGTTACCTGCTCACATCCTTTGGATGGCAGCCAAGGAGGGATCCTCCTTTATCCCTCAAAGGGACTGTGGATGTGTCTAGAGGGGAGAGGGAGACCTGCTGAGCTGTACTGGAAAAGGAAAAGGTCATGGGTTAGCATTGTCCAGCGTGAGATGTGACCAGGGAGACTGTGCCGTGCAGCAGTCGATCTCCAGGAGCTGCTTTCCTGGGGAATAATCAAATTCTCCAGCCCTTTGACAAAGGTGGATGTGAGTGGAAAGAAAATTCCAGTTTGTCCCTCTATGCCAGAGCCATAAATGACAAACAGTTTAGCTTAAGTGCTCTTAGTCAATCTGGTTTCATTTTTTAAGGTACCAAGTTGTATTATAGTTCTGTGCTCTTATCGCTGTGTGTGCTCAGGAGTTATTTTCACTGATCATTTTGCTATAGAATTATTACATAACCATTTTTAAAGGATTTAACCTTTTCTAGTCATTTTAGGAAGAAGGGAATCAGATTGTATGTTATTGTTTATTACTGTGTGTTATTAGAATACTGTCACTCACTGTTGAAAGCTATTTATTCAAAATTAGGAGCTAAATAGAAATTTAATTAAGATAATAGAATATTTTAGTAAACATCTTATTTTGTTTTAACTGTTGGTTTCTACTCTCTGTTTATCTAAACTCGTATTTCCTATGCTTGATATCTCATTAAAATGAAAAGGAAAACAATGAGATTTTGAATAAGGAAAATATATTGTTTGTAATTCTGCTACATTAAACAATCTATAATTTTTCTTCCTTGCCAGTGATTTTTTTTGCTTCCTTGCCAGTCTATCACTTGTATGACTTAATGTTTTGAAAATAAAGTTTTAGCTCTGTTAAGTTATCATCAAATCACCCATTTTCCAGGATAGATACGATGAAGAAATTTCAGCGCTTACTTATTATTGCTGGAATTGTAGATTTTGTTTTTGGTTTTGTTTCACTACAAGTCTGAAAAATTGGTTTTGTTAGCAAAATGCAAATTCCTCTCATAAAACAGAAGCTTTTTCTGTGTTGTACTATTTAATAAATAGTCAAAAGTTAAACAAATCCAGATGCTTACTGGTATTTTATGTGACAGTATTGCGACAATTGATAAATATGTTCTGTTTTGTGAGAGCAGCCTTCTGCTCAGATGTACCATCCTCCTCAGTGATTTTTAGCTGAGTCTCAGCTGCATTTCACTGTAGATGGAGCTGTATCACACATAAAACCAAACAAAGAGCCCTATTACCTTTGTCGTTGGTAGTTAAGGGACCTAAATTGCAATGAAGGAAATTCTTTGGTATCTGTCAAGTTTCCAGACAGAATAGTGGGAAAGGCAAGGCCAGGAACTGCTGTGAATGGCTCCTCTCTGAAGGAATCTGCTCGTGTTGGGAATCAGATGTTGCAGTGCCAATGCCACTAAGTCTGCCTTCCCTGCTGGGAAACAAAGGGAGTTGTGAAGTGTCCTTTCACAGAAAAGAGGCTGTGTTATTGGGAGAGGTGGAAGTCACTGCAAATTACAGGCTGCCAAACCCTGTGTCATTGTAAAACCACTGCTTAGAGTTCCCTCTTTGCCTTCTGGATAATAAGAGAGCTTGGGAGACTTGTAAGAGTATTTTCCTTTGCTTTATTCCCGTCAAGTTGGCCACTTACAGTGGCACAAAGTAAGCATCGTGTTAAGCACTGACTCTTCTGATTTCATGCGGCATTTACACTCCCTTTGCAGCAGTGAAACACCCATTTGGTTTGGTGACACCAGATCAACCAGCAGCAAGAAAAGCTGATTATGCTTCTGAGCAGTGAGGAGTGAGATGGAGGGAGGTGCAAGCCCTTTGTGGCTGGTTAGGTGTTGTCTAATGCTGACAGTATGGACTGATCCTTGTTGGAGTCCAGGGCATTCCTTTGGTTGCCCTGGAAGATCACGGACCTCAGCAGAGAGGCCTGGGATCTGAGCAAGAGGGTTTGAATCCTGGCCAGGGGCGTCTGGGATCTGTCCAGGGACGTTGCCTGGCACAGAGCCCAGGAAGACACAGGCTTTGATTTCAGTCCATGAAAAAAAACTTCCAACATTGAGAGAGGAATTACAAGTCGCAAATGTGCGACAGAGAGTAGTGTAGTTTATCACCGGGTGGAAAATTTTGTAGTTTTGGGGTTCTTAGAATGGAGGTGAGAGGGGAACAAGGTGGAGGATTTAGGGTGGTACCCTAGATTCTTTACCTTCTTCCTCGTCCTCCATCTTCTGATGTGACGATGGCACAAAGTAGTTTAAGGAGATTGGGTCAGAGTAGAGATGACCTCTTTAGTATAGGTAATGGGCATTGACACGGAACTGTAA
>VXBB01016603.1:10989-24054 GCA_013399915.1 Illadopsis cleaveri
ATTTCTATGTAAAGGTCCTAGCAATAATTTATTGCTCGATAAAATAAAAGAGGAAAAACATAAAATAAATTAAAAAATTAAAAATAAGCTTTAATTTTGAAATTTTATTGAAAACTCAAGCATTTTTAGGAAAAAAAAGAAAAATCTCCTTTTGCCATTCTTAATAATTTGTCTAATAGGAATCTAATTAATATTTTTAAACTCTATAAATTTAAATGTTTAAAGGCAAACATTTAATTTATTAATATGGAAATTTAAATGGAAATATTCAAGACATTAAAAAAGGCATTTATGTGTGAATTTTAAACTAAATTTTGAATTTAAACAATAAATTTAAATTTTAAATTAAACCAAATAAAGTTTAAATTAAATTAAATTTAAACTGAAATTTAAAGTTAAACCCTGGATTTAAGGCTTCCAAAATCTTCTAGGAATTCTTGGAATTACAAACCTTTAAAGGTATTTAATCTGTCTGGGAATTTTATTTGGTGACCTGCCACGGGTCAATTTTTGTTAATTAAATATTGAAATAATCACAAGATTTCCAGCTCCTGGAAAAGTTTAATTTGACAATAACTTGAATTTTATCCCAAAAATTAAATCCCGTTTTTTATGTAACTGCCTTTTAGTAGGAAAACCCAACCAGGACTAAACAACAACTTCCAAAACCTCAAAAATTGGAGCCAGTTTTCCCCAAATTTCGCCTAATGGCGAATAAGTTACAAATAATTAATGACTAATCCACCAACTCGGAATAATATCCCATAATTCCCAAGGATTTGGACAAAATCCTGTGGGTTTTTTCCAGCCTGTTGCCTAAAAATTTGCAATGATGGGGGGAAATCTTGGCAGGAATATTTTAGGAGAAAGACAGTTTCAGCCGCACTAAATTCCTAGGAGTTCAAACTTATCCCAAAAGGGAGAAATAAATGGAATGTTTACACTCTTTCCTGGGAATGTTAACGGATTTAAAAAAAAAAAAAATCTCCTGCATGCCCTTGCTTTGCTCTGCTGCCACTACATTTGTTGTGCTTATCTCTCCATGCTGCCCGTCTTTTTTTCGGGAAGATGAGGACGCGGAAAAATCCCTGCTCCGTGGACAAAGTTTGGCTGGAAAAACACCGGAACGACGAAGCCGAACGGGAAGCGCTGGAGCGGGAACCGCCGGAGCCCGAGGCCGTCAACGGGATCTGCCACGAGGATTCCATCGAGGGGGAACTCAAGGGGGACCTGAAAAAACCCAGGAATGGCAAAAAGCAGCGGAAACGGAAGCGCTCCCCGAAACCCAAAGCCCCGGATTCCAAGCTGGAGGCGATCCTGGCGGGAATGTCGGCGGAGCGCGTGTGGTTCGACAAGCCCTTGTACGACCGCGCCGAGAGCGCCTACAGGAAGAGATTAGCGGGTTCCCACAGTTGGGAATCACCTGAGACTGGAAAAATGGCTCAGGAATCTCCTGCCGTGGCTAGGTCGAAATCCAGCCAAGATATTCCCAAGGTGAAGGTGCTCCCGGCGTGTTCCCATGGGAACCTGGCCGCCTGTCACCACATTGTCCAAGGGGTTTGGATCAACAAGTTTGACTTCGATAAGGCCGAGAGGGCGTTCATGGAGAAATCCCAGTTTTTCCTTCCTCCCAACGTCCTGGCCATCCCATCCGTGTGGGCGAATTCCAGGCTGGGAACGCCAGATGAGGGCTACGGCACGGCCTTGCCCACTCCTGCCACGCCAGGCTTGGCTCCCGGCATTCCCAACTCTCCCCTGGCTTCCATCCCCAGTTTTTCCAGCTCTGACCAGCAGACGGTCAATGGGAAGCCGCAGATTTCCAACTGGGAAGTTCTGGCATCCGAGGTGTGGCTGGAGAAGCCTCTCTATGATGATGCTGAGAAGAATTTTTACGAGAAGATGTTGGACGGGCACCCCTCGGATAAAACCCAACAGCGGCAACGTGGCTGCCCAGAAGCATCCAAGGACCACAACCTCGGGAAGCAAACTGGAATTGCTGCCACCAGCCCTCAGCTCCCTGATATTCCCAAGGAAAATCCCACCTGCTTTTTCCTGCACAAGGACAGCGAATCCGTGTGGCTGAATAAGGTGACCTACGACAGGGCCGAATCCCGGTATTTCGGCCTGGAAGCAGCCAAAGCAGCAGAGAAAACAGGGATCCAGGAATCTGCTGCAGGAAATCCCTCCCATCCAGCTGCTCCAAGCATTCCTGCACCAGAAATGAAGTAGGAGAAATTTGTTTGGGGGTAACGCCCATGCAAAAGAAACAGCTGGGTCGGGATTGAGCCGGAAGGAATTTGCATGTGGAGAAGACTGGGTGGACCTGGAGATGATCCTGGTGGGCAGGGAGCAGTGGGGAAAATCCTTAAAGGAATTCCCCTTTCTCCTGAGGAATTCTGGTGGATAAAGGCCGTGTTTGTGTGAAAAACTAGAGGTTGAATGTTTAAAGGCAGGGCTGGGAAGTGAGCTCGGTATCCCCCTTTTTGCATGGATACAGCACCATCCTCCTTTCCATCCTCTCATTCCATATAAAAATCAGCATCATAACCGGGATCCAGCTTGAAGAAGGTTTGGAAATGACTGAAATACAATTTAGGGAATCACTCTGGTGGGAGCATGTGCTGTAGTTTGGTTTTTTGAGGGAATTTATATTCAGTCTGGTAATTTTTGGAATGCCTTTGGATCCTCTCCAAAGGCAGAGCTAAGGTAGACACAGATATTCCTGGAAAAAAGGCTCTTGGAGCATCCGTCCTTATTTCTGACACTTCTGATCCATGAGTTTTGTTGGGATTTGTTGGAAAGTTTTTAGGATCTTTGTGTCAAGGGATTTAGGGGTTAAAATACCTTTCACCTGGTCCTGTTTGGGATCATTTCCTCTTTGGTCACAACTGAATATTTAGGAAAATTCATATGTCTCAGTAAAAATGTGGGATAAATTTGTATTTGGGATTTTCTGCGAATGATCTGGGTTGGAATTCCAGCAGGTCCTGGAGATTTGGGTGTGGAGAGTGGTTTTGCTGCAGCTCCTGTGTCTGGTGGCCTCTGGTCTCTTCCAAGTGGGTAGATGAGATAAGGGATTTGACTTCAGGAAAATCGTTTTTTGGCTTCTGTGGAAGTGTTTTATGGAAAGCTATTTGGGATGATGAGTAGAGACTTTGTTGGAGCCTGCTCCAATTGTGATTTTCTTGTGCTGCTCTCCACCTCCTCAAACTTCTGCTGGCTCTGTCTCTGTCTCTTGCTGGAATTCAGGGCACTTCCTTTTTTCCTCCTTTTCAAGGGCTCTGTTTCCCTTCAAATTAAGAATTTAACTCACCTTTGGAAGCTGCTCCGTAAAAATCCCACATTTCCCAGCAGGATTTGGGGTGTTTCGTGCTGTTTTTCCATGTAGCGCCAGGTCTGTCCCTTCCGAGTGTTGCTGATTTTTATCAAAGATTTCCCAGAGAACTTGTGGATGTCCCATCCCTGGAAGTATCCAGGGAAAAGTTGGATGAGTCTTGGAGCAACCTGGGATAGTGGAAGGTGTCCCATGGCAGGAAGTTGAAACTAAATGATCTTTATGCTCTTTCCCAACCCAATCCATTCCATGATTTCTGTTCCCTTTTTATTCTCCTACACAAGACATTTTCCTTAGCATGAACTAGAAAAACCTGGGTTTTTTGGAGGTTTTTTTTTGTGGAGTAAAGTCTGGATCAGCTGATTCATCTCATCCCCACTCCATGCCCAGGTCAGGCAGGTGGGTGATTAATCTGTCCTGCTTTTTTAAGAGGATCCTGGATACTTTAATCCGCAGCCAAGCCGAGCTGCAGGCACAGAAATGGCTCCTGACGAGCTGTTAACCTTCAATCCTTGTGGGAATTGACTTTTTGTGGCTATTTTTTCCCCCCTCCTTTTCCCAGGAAAATGGCTGTGGATTATTTCCTGCACGACAAGGTCTGGTTCGAGAAGTACAAATACGACGACGCCGAGCGAAGGTTCTACGAGCAGATGAACGGCCCCATGGGTGGCCCCTCCCGCCAGCAGGTAATTCCCAATCCCAGGAATTCCAGAGTAAGTCGAAGGACGTGATCCACCTGGGTTTTTATGGGATTTCTGCTCTTTGTGCTGAGTTTTTTTTCCAAGTCTCCCTGGAGTTCTCTAAACTGTTTATGACCCGTTTTGTTGGTTTTTTTTCTTCCCCCACCGTTTTCTGTAGAATCTGGAGGATTTGATCCCAAGGAACTGGGAGATCAGGTGAACCAGTCCCAGCTTCCAGCGGTTATCCTTAATTTTTCCAGGCTGCTGGGATCCATGGGGGCACAGTTTGAGCTGGAAATCCCCAAAATCCCCAATTTTATTGGCAAAGAGCATCCCTGTCCCCCTTCACCCAGGGAAAACTGCTTTGCTTCCATTTTGGAGCAGGCCTTTGGCATGTTCCAAGGGAATACAAACCTAAAGTTTGAACAGAGGCACCACAGTTCCAAAGATTTTTTGGGAGGAGAATTTTGTTATCCCTCTCTTTGTACTCCTGGAAATATTCCTGGTGTTCCAGTGGAAGACTCTGTTCGTGGTACCGGTGAGTTGGGGAGGGGAGGGTGGAGGGAGAAGCATGATCCTGCTGAGCTGAAATGTTTCCAGCTTCAGTGTTATCCCAAAATTATTCCTGTTCCAAGGTTCAGAGCTTTCCTAACCTCTTCCTGCTCCTCACTGCTTGTGCCTTTGGAATGCTGAGTGTTCAGTGCCTCTTTCCAAGTGTTTACAGAGAAGCTTTTTGCTGAAATTATAACTTTTAGGCACGTTCCAGCTATTCCTGCTGCCCATCCTGGCTTAGGTGCTGGCACAGCACCTGGGAGCTGGGGAATAAAGAAAATTGGGAGCTCTGGATGAGTGCTGGAAGTAGGTTTTGGAGTGAAAACCTCTTGGAACAGTTTAACTATTTCAAGGCACATCAGGAGCTTCCAGTGAAGAACATTTGGCCTGGGAGAGGTGGTTTGAAGGATGTTGGAGATCCTGCAGGAATTTACCAGCCACTTCTGCTAGGAAAAGTATCCTAAAACCTCCTTGGAAGCAGCAGGAAGTGGGGCCCACCTGGATGTGTCCAGGCTGTTTCTCCTTTATTTTCTGTTTAAATCAGGATTTGGGGGTTTGGGGGAAATTTCACATCTCAGATCTTGCTGGTGGGGATTGCAGTCTGGGAAAGGAGTGAAGAGATCATGGAATATCCAGGGAGGGAATCTTGAAATCCAGGCTCAGGCATGGCAGCAGGACCATAGGGAAAAAAACTCCTGGTGTTCTGAGTCCCACCTCTCTGGATAGAGCAGAGTCAGGGTTGTCACTTCCTGCCTGAACTCAGGTAATATTACGGAAAAATCCTGCCTGAGGCTGGGTTTTTAAGGAGTTCTGGAGTCACTCCAACCCTCTGGCAGCTTCCCAAACTTTTCAGGGTAATCATAGGGAATTTAAAAGCTCTTTGACTGGATGATCCTTCTGGACACGTGACCAGGGATTGCCTGATTTAGCCCCAATCCTTACGACAAAAATCGCTGAATCATGGAAAGGACAATTCCCAATTTTCCCAATTCCCTCGCTCTTCCTTCCTTTCATTGGTTTCTTTTTTTTGTTGTTGTTTTTTTGAACTTCCCTGATGAATTTTTTTTTCCCATGTTTTAATAATTTTTTTTTTTAAAAGAAACTCTTGGTTCTTTCTGCGCTGTTTGCAGGAGAACGGAGCCAGCACGATCCTCCGCGACATTGCCAGAGCCAGGGAGAATATCCAGAAATCGCTGGCCGGAGTGAGTACCCAAGCTCTCACCAGCTGGCTGCCTGCATCCCATTTTTCTTTTTTTTAATTAATATTATTTTTATGGAATTCTAATCCCTTAGATCATTTGGCTTTCTTGGTTGGAAGTTAGAGGAGAAGACCAAGGTGTGCAGCGCTGTGTGCCACCAGCTCCGCCCATCCCCATGTGCTGCTCACCTGCAGCGCTGCCAAAACTGGATTTGGGTTAAAAGAATTCCCTGAATTGGGCTTTTCCTTCCCTTTTTTATGTTTTTTCTTTTTTCCTGGTGGGATGTTCCCATGGGTCTTAAATAACAGGTTCCAACTCGCTGAGGGTGTGGCTCCTTTTTGGGATACACTGGGCTGCCACCTTCTCTTCCCTGTTCTGCTTCCAGTTTAGAGGATGTGCAAAAAAAACCCACAAAGGAGTGAATGGATCATGGAATTTCCAGTGGAAATCTCCCCCAAAAAATTCCATGGAATTTAAAAAAAAAAAAAAGTGTTTTCCATCTGCTGCATCCAGGGAATTCAGCTTGACTACAAGCTCCAAGGCTGGAGCATCCTGGAGGAGCTCAGGAATGTTCTTTGTTGGAGGTGTTTTTGTGCTGAGTGCAGACAAGAGCATTAAAAAAAAAAAAAATCTTCATTTTTGTAAAAGGAAGTTAAAATACTAATGAGTGGTTTCATGGGAAAGGAAAATCCATGGAATACAGCCCAGGTGTCTTGATTTCCTGCCTCTGCAGTGGGACTCCCAAAGGAATCCAGCCGTTATTTGGCCTCATAATTCCCTCTTGGAGTGTTTAGTACCTTCAGTTTCTGTCTTTGATTAGTCCAATATCAGGGAACAACAAGGAATTTTCCCTTTCCCAAGGGGAATATTCCATATTCTTCCTTACACTAGCAGAAAGGAGCCAGACATTTGGGATGAATATAAGGAATCAGGATTTCAGCCAACAGCTTAAGGAAAAATTTTCCTGAACTGGCTCATTTCATAAAAAAAAAATATGGATAAAGGAGGCCCCCATCCCAAACAGGGTCAAAAATTCCTTTGGGAAGAACTTTTGGAATTGGGCAAGGGGCAGGGAATCTACACCCAAATCACCTGGAAGTGCTATTCATCCTCATCTTCAGAGTGTTTTGCCAAAGATGAGGAATTTCTTTCCTGATTCCTGTTAAAGAGCTTTTTTGGGTGAAAATCCTAGAAGTTTGGATTATCCAGGTGCTGTAGCAGGGAACTGGTGAAGCAACAGCCCAAAGCCAGGACAGGAATTTTGGGATATAAATTGTTGGGAGACATTTTTGGGGATCAGTGCTGGATGTAAAAAATTCCTCTGCTTGATATTTTTTGTTCCTGGGAAAGGGGTTGGATCTTCCACGTGGCTGAAAAATAGTTGAAATATCCCTCAAGGATCATCATTAATCTTGGATAACCAGGCTGGACTTTAGAACATTCCTAAACGTCTTCCTTGCATTCCCAAAGCCCAAATTTACACTGTGTGATCCAGAGAAAAGTGGGAATAGCAAAAATCCCAGGATTTTTGTCTTTTCTTCCTCCAGAGTTACTGTCAGGGGTCTTAAGATGTGGCAAGGGAAGAGTTGGCTGTGAAAAGATGGGGAAGTGGGAGTTTCCCTTTCTGCTGGGAATTTCAGGCTGGGGTTGTGTCAAAATGAAGGAATGAGCACTTGGAATATGATGGGAGTCTGGAGTTCCTTGATTATGAGGAAAAGCAGGACGTAAAACAGGAAATTCCACCTGAACACGTAAAATTCTATTGTCTCTGATATTTAAAACGTGTTTTAGGGATTCAAACTTCAGGGAATAATAGATGTTTATATCCCAAGTTGTTGAGCTGAAGTCCTGTTTTGTACCCTTCATAATTCCCAGGGATTTGATTTGTTTGGATAATAAAGTTTATGCACAATTCCAGCTTTTCCCAGCATTTCAGCTATCCAAAATATTTGAGATAGGCTGCAGCTTTAAGGTGTGTTCAGCACAAAGATTGTGGCTTAAAAATAAAGGATTTGAGGGCTTTATACAAGAGTGCAGAGGAAGGGAGGGAAGTGATGCTGTGGAACTCCCCACCTTTGGAATTTTGAATTCTTATCCCTGATGAAATTCACGGATGCTTATGTGGAGCTGGAAGTTGGAAGAGGGTTGGAAGAGGGAGGGGCACCTCTGTGCTGTCATGGAGGTGTGGTGTCCACATTCCGAAAGCTTGGAGCATCCATAGGGAAGATCCCACAGTCTCATAAAGACAAATTTTCCACCATTTTGGAGGATTTGGGACATGGTTGTGCCTCTTGCATTGTCTTATGGGTTCCAGTTAAGATCTCTTGATTGCTTCAGCTTGGGACAGGTATCCCATGCTCTTCCCTCTTTTTATTTTGAGGAATTATTTACAGGGAAGAGAAATCTCCTCTCCCTGTGCTGGCACTGCTGGGGCACCTCCAATCCTGGGATCAGTTTTAGGCCCTCATGACAAGAAGGACGTTGAGGGGCTGGAGTGTTTCCAGGGAAGGGAATGGACTGGGAAAGGTCTGGAGCAGCTGTGGGAGCTGGGAGGGCTCAGCGTGGGAAAAAAAATGAGGTTCGGGGGGAACCTTCTCACTTCCACAAATCTCTGACAGGATTCCCAAGTGGGAATCAGGATCTACTCCCAGGGAATGAGGTGACAGGATGAGAGGAAACCACCAGAGGGGAGATTTAGCTGGAATATTAGGAAAATTCCTCATGGAAAGGGCTGTCCAGCCCTGGCACAGAGGTGGACTCCCCATCCCTGGAGGGATTTAACATCCCTATGGATGTTTGGGGACGCGGTCAGTGGTGGCCTCGGGGGAACTGTTGGACTCCATGGGCTCAGAGGGATTTTGCCACCTCTGTAATTCCATGATTTCCATCCTTGGAGCATCAGGGCTGGCATGGTGTGATAAGCCCGCAGCGCTGCATGAGCTCCCTGCAGACACGGAGATGTTCGTGGAGAAGATCCCAGAACTCTTGGGGATCTGTTTGTTTGTGTGCAGTGCAAGGCTGTTTCCCACCACTCCATAACTTTCCCTTGCATGCGGCTCTTCCCTGTGCTTGAGTTCCCTCTGGAATGGCGAAACCTTTTCCCATCTTCCCAAACTTTTTCCCACCCTGCAGCAGAAGACGCCTGCTCGGAGCAAGGAAGCTCCTTGTGCTCGTCCCAAGAAACAGTCGGGACGTTCTGCTGTAAGTGAGCCGTGCATGGATGGAGCCTGTGGAAAAACGGGAGAGGATTTGGTGGGATGAGGATGGAGCAAGTTCTCCTTCCTCAGGGTTTGTCCTTTGGCACTGGGATAAACCTGGATAATGGGATCTGCTGACAGCAGGGAGTTGTCCCAGCTCCGTGTCCAGGGATCTGCACTCACCTCCCTGAGCCTGAATCCACAGCTGAGGCATCAGAGATGGAACTTTTTCCTGCCCCTTTGATATTTCCCAGCCTCTTCCACCCCCGGCTTGGACAGGGCTTTGAGCAGCCTGTGGTAGTGGAATTTGTTGGTCTGGATGATCCTTAAAATCCCTTCCGACCCAAACCATTCCATGATTCAGACCTTTCCTTGTGCCTCATATTCTTCATCTTATCCCTGCTTTTCCCTTTTTCCATCTTATGTGACTGCTGAGATCCACACTGGAATGAAAGAGAATAAATTATTCTCTCTTCTTTTGACTTAGAAATGACAATTCAAGGGCAAATCCTGTTATTTTCTTTCCCTTTGCTGCCTGGAATTGATGGATAAGGAACCTCCTTAACATAAAAATAAAAAAAAGGCTCTTTTTTTTTGCTGTCAAATAAATCCATTGTAAGCCAGAGCTGGAATAATTATTCCCTCAGGATGTGTTAAAGCAGATTGAAATTGTTAGGAGAGGAATTAAAGGCTGGGCTGGGGAAGGTGGGAGTGTAGAATTCCTGGGATTTTTCCAGGTTTTCCAGTGTTACCTTAGGCAGGTCATTCCTGTCTCTCAGTGGGTTGGGACAGGAGACTAAGGGTCTCCAAGATTTTTAAGGGGCTTGGTGTGAAATTTTACATGAATTTGATGTGGTTTTGGTGGCATTTTGGGATCTGGGAGTGGAAAAAGTGATTTTATCCTTTGCTCCTTGGTGCCAGCTGAAATTCCTCGGGATTTAGTCCATGCTTCATTTTATAGAGCTGCTCCATTAGTTTCTATCCTAATTTAGAGAAAATATCCTTGGTTTTAGTTCAGCTGCTGATCTTCCTCCCTCCCTGAAGACATGACTCTGCTTTGCTTCATGGGTTTTTAGGGAGGAGGGGAAGCAACTCAATTTCATCCTGGTTTTCCTCATTGCAGAGCGCAAGCACAACCTCCTCTGGACCTGCTGGTGACCAAAATGAGCTCCTGTCCCGAATTTCCCACCTGGAAGTGGAAAACCAGAACCTCCGCAGTGGTGAGTGGGAGAATTCCTTGTCCTGGCTGGAGACCTGACATGCAACTGGGAATTTAAAGTCATTTTTCCCTCCTTTTTCCAGTTGTTGCAGACCTCCAGATGGCCATTTTCAAGCTGGAAAGCCGCCTGAACGCTCTGGAGAAATCTTCAACTTCCCACCAGCCCTCAGCTGTTCCTCCAACCCAGGTGAGCCTTGGAAAAAAGCTGGAATTTTTCTCTAGGAATTATAACCAAAGATCCCTGTGGACAAATGTCCTGTTTTGATAAATCCATACAAATCCCATGTGGAGAATAAATGCATATATATATTTATATAAATCCATATATATATAGATAGATAGATAAATCCGTAAATCCAGCGTGGAGGATGTATCCATATATATATTTTGATAAATCCATATAAATCCAGCATGGAGGATTGTTCAGTGTCCCGAGCATTGGACATGGGACATTCCCATTTCTGAGCTTCTTTGTGGCTACTCTGCTCCAACTCCAGGTTAATCTTTTCCCTCTTTTTCCCTTGAAAAAAAAACCTCGGATCTGCTGAAGAAAGTGGAACCGTTCAGCGTTCCCTCCAAAAAAGTGGAGCTCCCGGCCAAGAAAGCCGAGCCAGCTGCTGCTGAGGAGGATGAGGACGATGACATCGACCTTTTTGGGAGTGATGATGAGGAGGAAGACCAGGAAGCTGCCAAAGTCCGGGAAGAGCGGCTCCGGCAGTACGCGGAGAAGAAGGCCAAGAAGCCGGGGCTCATCGCCAAGTCTTCCATCCTGCTGGATGTGAAGCCTGTGAGTGGCTTTTGGGATTTGGGAGCTCTGGGGGTGAGGCTGGGAGTCCCCTCTCATCCAAATGGATGGATGGTGGTGGCACCTGTGGGATTTCAAACAAGGGCTTGGAGCGAGGTGGGATTTGTTGCCACAGAAACCTGGAATGGGTTTGGATGGATGGGACTTCAAATCCCGTCTCATTCCATAAGCAGGGACACTTTCCACTATCCCAGGTTGCTCCAGCCTTGGACACTTCCAGGGACGGGGCAGCCACAGCTTCTCCAGGGCTTCACCAGCCTCCCAGGGAGGAGTTTCTTCTCAATACCCCATCTAATCTCGCCCTATTCCAGTTTAAAACCATTCCCCCTTGTCCTGCCACTCCATCCTTGTCCAAAGTCCCTCTCCAGTTCTCTTGGATCTCCTTGAGGCAACTGGAAGGGGCTCTGAGATCTTCTGGAGCCTTCTCCAGCCAAGAAAGGGCAGTTTGGATCAGTTGTGACATTCCCAGAGGTGTCACCTGGATACCCCTTGGAGCTGCTGATGATCCCCAGGAAATCACTAAAACCTCCCAATTCCCACTTTTCCAGTGGGACGACGAGACCGACATGGGCAAGATGGAGGAGTGTGTCCGGTCCATCCACATGGATGGGTTGGTGTGGGGAGCCTCCAAACTGGTCCCAGTCGGATACGGCATCAAGAAACTCCAAATCCAGTGTGTGGTGGAGGATGAGAAAGTTGGGACAGACATCCTGGAGGAGGAGATCACCAAGTTTGAGGACTATGTAAGTCTTGGAATGGGATGTGGGAAGGGCCTGGAACCCATGGGAGGGGGGTTAACTCAGGTGTGTTTTCCTGGGAACACCTGGATGACTCCAGCTTTTGTCCCCTTCCAGGTGCAGAGCGTGGACATTGCTGCATTTAACAAGATTTAGAAGGAAAAATTGTATCCCCGTCCTCTGAACCCGGAACTAATAAAGAAACATTGGGAGTGCACCTTGGGTCGTGGGTTTTTCCCTCGGGTGCAGCTTCTCCAGAGGGATTTGGTGGGAGATTTTGGGATATTTGAGCAACCTGGGCTAGTGGAAGGTGTCCTTGCCCATTGCAGGGGATTGGAATGAGAGATATTTAAGGTCTCTTCCAACCTAAACCATTCTGTGATTTCCCCATCTTTCATGGAAGATCTCAAGACATGCACCTGAATTTCAGGGCTGGAATGAAGGTCCCAGGGTGTTTCCAGTCACCTTTCCCAAGGTTTAGAGACCTCAGTCATTCCCTACAAAAAACCAGGGTAAATAACCAGGAAGCATCCAGGAATTGCTGGTTTGGGATGGTTTTCATCTCTCTTTTCCCACTGACTCCCTGCCCAGGTCACTTTAGCTGAGCGTGGCCTGGCGAGGGCACAGGTGACATTCCTGACTTTGGGAACACGAGGGCTGTCCCAGTGCCATAGTCCAAGGTCCGGGGCCACCGAGGGAAGCTTCATGGGATTGTGCTGCAAGGTTGTCCCTTGTCGTGGTGGGGCCAGTCACTTCATATGTGACACGTGTCCCTCACAGGGTCCTGCCACTCCCAGAGCAGTTCTGGGAGTGCCACTTGTCCCCTGTGCTGCCATCCTGAATCCCTGCTGATCCAGGTGCTGGCACAGCAGATGCCACCTGTGCCCTTTGTGTCCCATTTCTGTCATGTCACCACCCATGTGTCCCCTGTGCGTGCTGCCATCCCCGGCGTCCTGTGTCCCCCATGGGCCTCCATCCCTGTCCCCTGTGTGCCATCATCCCTGTGCCCAGTGTCCTGCATCTGTCGCCATCTGTGTCCCGTGTCACCATCTCTGTGTCCCCCGTGTGCCGTCATCCCTGGTGCCCAGTCCCCGTTGTCACCCGTGTCCCTCTGTCCCTGTATCCTCCCTCTGCTGCTACCCCTGTGTCCCCCTTGTGCTGCCATCCCTGCGCCACATGTCCACTGTGCGCTGCCACGCCGCGTGTCCAGCGGTGTCGCCAACCCTGTCCCCTGTGCTGCCATCCCCGTGTGTCCCTTGTACTGCCATCCCCGCTGCCCCGCGTCCCGTGCTTCCGTATCCCTCCTATTTCCCCGCTCCTCCCCCGTCCCTCCCCGTGTCCC
>VXBB01016603.1:32489-61151 GCA_013399915.1 Illadopsis cleaveri
GTGCCCAGCTTGGTGGCCCTGCCAGCCCTGTGCCCCCCTGTGGTGGCTCCCCATCCTGAAGCTTCTTGGTGGCACTAGAACAAAGTCTGGGGTGCCACCAAAAGGGTGACGTGGGACACCCATGGGATACCCGTGGCAGGCACTCTATGCTTTGGCAATTCTAAACTTCATCTCTGTGGTCACATTCCAACTCTTTCCATTCTGGCCAAATTTCCTGGGATGTGGAGGCCGGCTCCAGGTTGATCCCAGCTCCAGGCTGATCCCAGCTCCAGGCTGCCACCTTCACTCTCTAACCCCTGTTCCCACAGGAAACGTGGCTCTAACCCACACTGAGCTTCCGACTAAGCAATAAATAAATAAAGGCCTTTTCCCACTATGGCTCCGACCCTAATTCCAGTGAAAAACCCTTTGGAGCTCCATTGGGAATGGGAAGGTGTCTTGGTTTGGGAAGACAGGTATCTGCCAGGGAAAGCCGGAGCCTTCCTTGGAATGGAGAATGTAAACCACGCCCCCTCCCCCCCTTTTCCAATGATAAATTTGCGGTTAGAGGCTTTCAGGCAAAGATTTTGGGGATAGAAAAAGCAGTTCTTTACTAGTATGTATAACNGTGAGAGGGAGATCCCCAGGGATCAAACCTGTGCCTTTCCTGTCCGCCCTCTTCTCCATGGTTTGGATCTTGGCAGAAATTACAGGGAAGAAAATAATTAAGATGTTAACAAAGCATGGCCTGATGATCCCATATTTCTGGGAATTCCAATAGCACTGTATCCCATTTTAAGACATGAAAAAAAAAAAAACTCCAGGAAATCCAGGATCAGTTTGCTATAAATTAGATAATTTTTTTTAAGCAAAGCACCAAAGATAAGGAGTCCATTGTACCTGAGTAGAGATTTTCCTGAGTTTTTGGGAGACGAGGAATGAAGAACAAGGAGAGTGACCTGTGCCAGCATTTGTCACCCTCATGGATAAGATGCAATTCCTGATGTTCAGGAACCATTTTGGTGGGCAGAGAAGCTCCTGGGTGTCTTTGCACTTTCTCCTCAGGCATTTATGGATATTGAGGAGATTTTCTGAGCCTTTTGTTCTCCAGACTGGGCAATCCCAGCTCCCTCAGCCTCTCCTCATAGGAGATGCTCCAGTCCCTTCACCATCTCTGTGGTTTTTCCTTGGATTTTGTCTCTCTTATACTGGGGAGCTCCAAACTGGACCCAGTATTCCAGGTGTGACCTGTCAGAGCTGAAGAGAGGGAAAGAATCCCTCCAGGACCCGCTGGCAACACTTGGAATGCCAGAAAGATCCCAAACCACACGTCCCAAGCCACCAGGACCCATCCAAAGCTCCAGGCTTTGTTAAAATCACTCCACTCTGCATTAAAGAGGGGAGAAAAAGAGCAGGAATGGGGTTAAAGCTGCACATCTGGGATTCCTGGATGCTTTTCTTGAGGTTTTTGTGGAATTTGGGCATCCCACTGACTCCATTACAACTTTCAACTTAACAGCAGAGAACCCCCAAGTTTAGAAATTTATTTAACTTAAGGAACAACATTTCCCACCCAAACACTAAACCTTCCTGCAGAAAATCCCAGAGTGCTCGGGTTTTTTTCCATTTTGACCTTGGAATTCTGGTATTTGACCCCAGAACTCGGAAGTGGACGCAAAGATGGGACAAAAAGTGCTAAAAGTGAGGTTGGAACACTGAATCCTGTGCAGATTTTGCCAAAAAGAGGAAGCAGCAGGAGCCCAGATGTTGCTCCTCTACTCCCATCCTCCTTCCAGTTTTGTTCTTGGAAAAATAGCTATTTTTAAAGCATAGCTGCAGCTCAGGATATCCATGACTGGAAATAAGGGATGGTGGGTAAAAGTGCCAGTTAGTGCTGGATAAGAGAAGTGCAGGGAATTGAGGGACACAGGTGAGAAAAATCCGTCCTGACCTGATTTTCCTCACTCCACAAATCCAGGTGAGGATGTTTTAGGAAAGGTTGTGGTTTCCTGGTAAACCTGTGGATAAATCCTTCAGTTTTGATTTCTGCTGGTCCCCAGCTCTGGAGGGAAGGGATGGCAAGGAAACAAAGATGTGGGGATGCTCTGGCTGCAGAGTACCCGGAGAGGAGAATTGTGGAATGTGGGGAATGAGAATGAATTTGAGCATCAATAATTCCAAGTCCAGCCTTGCCCAAGGACCAACCACCACTGGATAAAGCCAGGATTTTAACAAAACCAGCCTGACTTGGATAATTTGACACCAAGAGAAGTGAGAAGAGGCAGCTCAGAGCATCCAGACTCGGCTGCTTCCACCTTCTGGGACGATCCAAGTTCCCATTCCTGATGTTGCTCTGTGACATCAGCCCAGGACGGTGTCACTTGTAAAGTGCCATTTTCCTGCTCTGGTATAGGTACATGTAGGCGTCACAAAAGAGGCGTTTGGCCACCCCATCCATGTCCCGAGGCTGCTCCAGGGCCAGCACAGCCAGGGGCAAGTCCAGGTATTTGGCAACTTCTGGGCACAGCGTCACCGTGGGAATGTTGAAGCCATTTTCGCCACCTACGGTGGAAAGGAGGAGCAAAGTCCCAAACCAGATCCCAAAGGGATGAGTTCCTACAGCTCCAGCAGATCCCAGCACACTCAAGAGTCATGCAGAGATTCAGCTGGGAGATGTGGAGGCCAAAAGCACTGGAAGAGGATGGATGAGGGGAGGCCACTCAACCTATAAGGGGTTGGTTCCAGGAGAGCTGGAGAAGGATTTTGGACAAGATGTGGAGGGACAGGACACAGGGAATGGCTTCCCACTGCCAGAGGGCAGATGGATGGGATATTGGGAAGGAATTCTTCCTTGTGAGGGTGATAAGGCCCTGGACTGGAATTCCCAGAGAAGCTGTGGCTGACGGGAAATCCCTGGAAGTGTCTGAGGCCAACTTGGACTGGGCTTGGAGCAACCTGGGATAGTGGAACTGGATGAGTTTTAAGGTCCCTTCCATCACAAGCCATTCCATGATTCTGTGATCAAAGCACAGTGGGGAAAGCCAGGAGAACAATCTGTGCCCACAAGCTGAGCCAGCTGGGCTGGGATCCCAAACCCCTTGTTTGACCACAACCAGAAACTGGAAGCACCAGGACAAACTCCCACCTGCTTGGCTTGGCCTCTCTGGAATCTAATTAAAGGAAAACCAAATCCAGAGAAAGCCTAAATAGGAGAACTTGAGAGAAAAAGGTGGAGTGAGCATCTGGCAGCTTTCCACACCCCAATCCCACATCCCATTCCCATTCCCTCACCGTGCCGGTCGGCCATGCTGTCAAAGAACATCCAGTGCTCATTCCCAGGGCCGTATTTCACAAAGGACACGTAGTGACTGGTCTCAATGCAGAGCACTGCAAACAGCTCCAGCTTCTCCCGTGGCACCTGCTGGCAGCCCCGGGCGCTCCAGCTCTGGAATTCCTCTGGAATGTGCAGCTTCCGGGGTTTGTGCCCTTTGCGGCGGTGATGGGAGTGAACCTGAGGAGAGGGGACAGGCAGAACTGGCCCTGGACTGCCAGGAAGAGGGGGCAGAGGTCAGATTCCCAATTTATTCCCTGCTGATGTGATTCCCCTGCTCCCTGCTTGCCTTGTGGGAACAGCCTGGCAGCAGGAAGCTGAAATGGGAGTGCGCCACCCTCCAAGAGGCAGACACTGTGGGAATGCTCATGGAGAGGCAGCAGGGGAGGGACCAGCACTCAGTTCCTGCACGATTACACCTTATTTATGGAACAGGTCGTCCAGGGAAGCTGTGGATGTCCCATCCCTGGATTTGGACAGAGCTTGGAGCAACCTGGGATAGTGAGCAGCATCCAGGGGGTGGAACTGGAATGAGTTTCAAGGTCCTTTCCAATCCACGTTTTTCTATGATTCCATTATTATTTAGGCTCCATGTAAGCAGAGGATTCACAACCTCTGGCTCCTGGTGGAATGACCCTCAGGAAAAGACTGCTCCATGCCCAGCCTGAGCAGCTGCAGGGACAGCCAGAGAAATGTGGGGATTTTGGGAGGGTTCATTCCACTGACAGCTTCCAAGGTGGATTTTGGGAATAGCCATGGAATACCTGTCTGGAGCAGGAGTTGCAGAACTGTTTCAGGCCCGTGGCTGCGAACACCTTGTCGTTAAAACACTCCGGGCATTCCATAGTGGCAACATCTCCACACAGGCAGCATTCCCTGGGACCTGCCAGGGAAACAGAGCTCAGAGGGAATGTCTCCTCCAGATCCCACCTAAAATCCAGCTTGTCCTGCCAAAACTGGGACTCAAAGGAAGAAGAATCCCACCCCAGAGCCCAGAGGTGGTTGCTCACAGCCCATCGTCCATCACTCACTGTCCAGCAGCAGATCTGTTATATCCAGCTCCAAGGAAGGGATGATTTTGCTGAACATTTTATATTCCTTCCCAAAACGTGGCATTTGGATAATGAAGCAAGATGGGATCTGGAGGGGAAAAAAAAGGGAAAGGAGTTACCCTGCTAGAAGAGCCAAATCCCAGAGATTTTTCTCTAAATTTGCTGTCATTATTCACAGGACAAAAGGGAAACAGGAAAAGCAGAAGCCTTTTCCTAAGTCATGCCTGGATTCAATGTTGGATATAAAGCATCCAAGGCCTCACAAGTATTTTGGGAAGCAAGAAAAGCAGGAAAGCAGTAGGAAACTGGACTCACCTCCACCAGCTTCAGATCTGAGGACAGGAAGGAGCGTTCCACCAACTGCTGCACATCAGGAACCACCAAATCCTCCTGTTTATCCATAAATATCTGGTAGCAGTAACATTCATGCTCCTTCTGGCCTCCTGACCTGCAAGGAGAGCTCATGGGATTAGGGATGTGGTGACACAAAAACTGGAGATTCCCAAGGTTTGTCCTGGGAGAGCTCCTGAGTTCAAGGCACTGGGAGTGGTTTGGTGCAACACAAAGCACTTTATCCACCTAAAAATACCAAATTTATGCCAGGGGAGCAGGAGATAAGTAGGAATTTTGGCATCATTATCCCTTTGGAACAGCACATCCTATAAGCAAAGTTCCATTTCCCCTTGATATAAATCTAAAAGATAATTTAGTATTTAAATTGACAAACGGATGCTTCGATGAAGGATTAATTAAAAAAAACGCATCCAAAAAGCCAAACTCAAGGTGAGCTGTGTGGAGATCTCCCACAATCCCTAAAGAAAGCAGGGAAAGGATTTCCTTGGGATGACCCCATGCAGGGGAGCTGCAGCACAGAGTCCTCTTTGTGCTCGGCCTTTCCCAGCACTCCACGATCCACGGCTCGAGCGGCGGCTCCACAAAGGAGCACAGAAATCCAACAATTCCCTTTCTGTGCTCACAAACAGCACAGTTATTTTTGGCTTCCTCCAGCCTCTCATCCTCTTTGTAGAGTCCCCAAAAAACTGGGACTGCATCCATGGGCTGCCTGTTTTGAGAGGCTGCGGGAGCTGAGCCAGCTTGGCAGCCTGGACACATCCCAAATTCATCCAAAGGCTGTCGGATACTGCTGGATCTGCCCTAAAGTCGAACATCACCTTTCTCAAACCCCTTCTGGCTCTCCCTGAGGATGGCACAAGGTTTTTATCCTGATTTTCTGAAGGCAACACCCTGCAGGGAGAGCTCAGAAGTCTTTGCCTGGATGGGAGAATCACAACAAGCAGGATCAGAGTCTGTTCCTAAGGGAAAGCAGAAGGAGCCGTGCGAAACTCAGAGCTGTGATTCCAAAGAGAAAGGGACAAGTGACCCCACCCCCCAGGGTTCTGAGGTGGAAAATTAATGAGCCTGGCCTTGGGAATTGTATCCCTCAGCTGTGGAAACTTACTGGAGTTTCAACAGTGGCTCAATTCCCAGGATATGCTGCATTATGAGATTGAGGAACTCTTCAGGATCTGGAAAGTGAAAGGATGGATCAGACCATGCCAGAACTGCCTTGTCCCACTGCATCCCAGAGCTGCCAGATAAACATGAGCCAGCGTTCCAGGGACCTGGAATTTCCTTTTCAGGTTAGGGGACAGTTGGGATAAAGGCTGAGAGCACCTGGTTAAAGCACAAACCCCAAAGGGAACATGGAAAATGCCAAGCATCCTTCAGAGATTGCACTTCCATGAATTCTGGGATAGTTTGGGTGGGAAAGGACCTTCAAGATCATGGAATTACAACCCCTGCCATGAACAGGGATACCTTCCACTATCCTACATTGCTCCAAGCCTCATCTAACCTGGATTTGGACAATTCCAGGGATGGAGCAGCCACAGCTTCTCTGAGAATTCCATTCCAACTCCTCACCACCCTCACAGGGAGGAATTCCTTCCTAAAATCCCATCTGTCCCTGTCCTCTGGCAGTGGGAAGCCATTCCCTGTGTCCTGTCCCCCCATTCCTTGTCCAGAGTCCCTCTCCAGCTCTCCTGGAGCCCCTTTAGGCACTGGAAGGGGCTCTGAGGGTACAGAGACATTTTAAAAGCTGAAAGAATTTTACAAGTGCATTTTTACATCGATCAACATAAGCACCTAATTAAAGCACATTCCTGGGAGAAGCACAAAGAGAAGCTGCCAGCTGGTGCCTGGATGAGGCAAAACACAGGGAAGCAGCTGGGGAAAGGCTCCAGGGAGCTCCTTACCTTTCTCAGCATTGGTAAAGCTGGAGCACTGGCCTTTGTCAGTGAGCTGCTCCCGGAGGTGCATCACGCTGCTGGCCCTGACAAAGCCAGTCCTGGGAACAACAACCAGCTGCAGGTGAGGGAAATCATGGAATGGCTGGGCTTGGAAGGGATCTTAAACTTCATCCAGTTCAATCCCCTGCCATGGGCAAGGATGCCACCAATGAGACCAGGTTGCTCCAAGCACCATCCAACCTGGCNCTTTGGATGTGGCTGCCAGGTTTTCCTCAGTGCCAGGTACCACCCTCAGGGCAGCAGGGAAAGGAATGAAGGCAAGTGGGACAACTTCCAGCATTCCCTACACTCACCTTCGGAGGGGATTGACAATCTCATCCCGCAGAATTCCCTGGACATTCCTGTCACACAGTGGGAAGGGCATGAAGAGCATGGAGTCCAGCACGGAGGTGCAGGAGAAGAGGCTGTGGGAAGAGTGGGATGAGTTTGAGTTTGAGGATGTGGAACAGCCACAGCTGGAATATCAAAATGTGGTGGCTGGTGACACTCAATGGCTTTGATGCCCAACAATCCATGCATGGAATTACAGGGAGGTGAGGGAAGCACATCTGCACAGTGAGGCACATCTGGAACAATGAACACTGGGAGAAAGCAAAGGAACTGCTCACGGAGAAGGAAATTCCTACTTTGCAGCCAAAACTGCTCAGGGAAGGGCACCACTGAGTCTTTTCCTCTCCAAGCAGGGAAGTTGGGACCTCCTGGGTGGGTTCTTTGGAATGATTCCAGCCAGAACTTCCAGGGACAGAGTCAGCACAGTCCAAATCCGGAAAGCTACGGGCTCTCAGCACCCTGAATGACAGACACAGGGGTACAGGGAGTCTTCAGGGCTGGAAAACCTGCTGGATTTGGGAAGGAGATCAAAAAGCAGCCTGGAGGTTGCATCTCCACACAGTTACATCCTGCTCTACACCAGGTAAACTTCCAGCCAACTTGGAAATCCAGGGAAGTGCTGCAATTTGGGGCTTTGCTCACTTAAAAAGCCATTCATTTAAGGAGCCTGCATCACCCAAGCAGGTCCTTACCTGAAGAGAGCTGCATCCATGTAGCAGGAATTACAGTGGCCTTGGATGCCCTTCATCCGCCCTTGGAGAACACGGACTGCTGCCTCATTCCTGAGGGGAGGAAAACTCTCTGGACCCTCTGGAAGAACTTGTCCCTCTGCAAGAAAAGGAATTGCCTTCACCTTCTCATCTGGGTCAACTCTGCCCTTCCTTGATGCCTCAAAAGTCTGAGGTGAGTCTACAACTCTCAGACCTCAGGTGGCTTCTCAATGCAGCTTTTCATAAATCACAGCCTTTCAGACTTGTGGGACATTCCCTAAGGAATCATTTAGGCTGGAAAAGACCTCTAGGACTGAGTCCAGCTGTTGATCCAGCCAAAGATGTGGTGTGGGATAAACACCAAAAACCAACACTGGAAGAAAGGGAAGAAATGCTGCCCATGGGGTTTTTCCACATCCTTCTCCCATCCCAGCCCCATCTTCCTGCTCCCCAGAGGACTCACTGTAATCCCCCAGGGATAGGTCAGAGTTGGGAAAGCTCTGGAAGCGCACGTCGGGCTGGCAGGAATTCAGCCTCACGAAGAGGCCACGCTTTGGGGCGCAGTGGAAGTAGAACTTGCCCAGCCACTCTCCAGCTGTGACCCCCTTGTCTTCATCCTGGGAAAACAGCACCAGAGACGAGCCTGAGAGTGGGATTTATGGAATTATGGTTGGGAAAGAGATCTGAGATCGAGCCTAGATATGCAATGCTGCTGAGGCCACCACTAGATCATGTCCCCAAGTGCCACATCCACAGGGATGGGGACCTCACCCCTGCCCTGGGCAGCTGTGCTGGGGATGGACAACCCCATCCATAAAGGAATTTTCCCAATATCCAACCTAAATGCCCATTGGAGCACTTTGAGGCTGTTTCTTCTTGTTCTGTCCCTTGTTCCCTGGGAGCAGAGCCCAATTCCCACCTGGCCCCACCCTCCTGTTAGGGAATTGTAGGGATCCAGAAGGTTCTCCCCGAGCCTCCTTTTCCCCAGGATGAGCCCTCCCAGCTGCTCCTCCCAGGTGCTCCAGACCCTTCCCCCCAGGTCTTTAGCCCCTCAATATCCTGTACCTGGGGATCCCAAAATTCCACCCTCCATATTCAGCCACTGCCACCAGCACTCCCAGGTCTTTTCCCAGCTTTCCAGCCTCACCAGTTCAACTCCAGCCATTTTGTCCTTGATTTGGGGCAGGTAGCCCAACCAGCGGATGATTCCTGAAACTTGATTCCCTTTGTCCAAGGTAATCTGGACCATGGAATTCACTTCCAGGGGTGAATTCCCACCTTCCCCCTCCTCGCTGCTCTTGCTGATCTCTCGTTTCATTTGGTTTGGTTTTCCAAAGCCCCCGTCGGACTCGAAGGTTGGGAAAAAACCTGATGGGCAACACAAAACATCAGGAGAGATGGGATTTCGATCCCCTGAGTCTAATTCCAGGTCTATTTTGAAAATTCCAGGCTACACACACAAGCAGGAAGCTGAGCACCAGGGACAAGGTGTAATTCCCAGTGTGTCCAAGCTGGTCTGACAGGATGAGAGGGAATGATCCTGGTCCTTGTTTCCCGGCTCAAAGCTTCACACTCCAACCTCTCGCTGGCCCTGGAGCTAATCCAGCCCTTCCCAGACTACTGGAATGGCAGCAGGGGGGTTATTTCCTAATTTTTCTACTAATTCCTTGTTTTGTCCAACAATTCCCACCATTGCTGCTGGCACCTGGGCCTTTCCCACCAGGATGACACTCCTGCTCCATCTTTTACAGCTGAATTAAAGACTTTTTAACCAGAGGTGCCTCTTCCCTGAGGGAATTCTCTGCTACCATCAGACTCTCCTTCCTGACAAAAGGGACTCAGCTTTAGCTTTGTGTGAAGCTTGAGATTTTTCCATAAATCCTGATCCATTAAAACAAGCTGTAGGTTTTATTGGAATTTCAGCTCCTCAGTACCCTGCAGAGAGGGAATAAATTCCAAATTCTCCCAGAACAGGATCAGGAGAGACACATCCAAAGATCACCTACTTTGCAAGCTTTCCTTCACAACAGAATCCATGGGGATTTCCCTGAAAATGTCAGTTGTTCCTTCTTCTTCCTGAAAGGAGTAAAACATCCATCAGCTAGGGAAAAATCTATCAGCCAAACACTAGAATGTGAAGGATTTTTTTAAAACAAGCCTGAAAAGTTTGCACAGAACCTCACATCCCTTTTGGATGTTCCTTCTACTTCTCTTTCACGTCCAACCATGATGTGATTTTTCCTTTAAAATCTCAAAAAAACCCCATGGAAAAGCTGCTCTTACCGGGCAAACCTTCACAAACCACTGGTTCCCTTCCCTGTAAACTGCCATGGCAATTCCTTTGGTGGGAATCTCATCCACATAGAAGCTGACAGCATCTCCCACTTTCACGGGAACCACCTCCTCTGTGTCCTGTTTTCCTGGCTTCTGCTTCCCATTATCGTTGCCTGATGTGGGAATAAACTGGATTTTGCTGAAGGGCAGGAAGATCCCACAGTTCCTCTTGCACTTGAAGTACTCGGTGCCGTGGTAGGATCCGTCGCTTCTCCCTCTGTTTTCCCCCTCTCCCTGAAAACACGCCAGGAAGGGATGTCACACACAGAAATTTCAAGGAAAAATAAGGAACTCGCTGCTTTGGGGCCATCCCCCTTACCTGCAATTCCACCCCAAAAAACACCGGAGTCAGCGCAGCCAAGCTGGGCTTGTAGATGCTCCCAATGTAGCGCACGACTCCAGGGAAAAATTCCCTTTCCACCTCCACCATCACGTTTTGACCCGGCACGGCTTGGAGAGCTCCTTCCAGGCTCAGCCTCTCCAGGAATAAATCCAAGCGCTCGCTGTGGCTCCCGACGGCCAGGAGGAACCCGGCGGCTTCCTGGCGCACGGGCTGCAGGATTTCCAGGTTGATGGTGACCGTGGAGCTGTCGTCCAGCATGATGACCTTCAGGAAGCAAGCCGGAGGCCCATCCTCGGAAAAATTCCTCAGGTAGCTCCTCTCGCTGCAGAAGCACAAGTTCCCAGCTTGGAAGTACTTGTTTCCATAGGCACAGTCCTCTGTCAGGATGTAGAAGCAATTCCCGTCCGCTGCCGGAGGCCGGAGGTTGGACATGGCAGATTCCCCTGGGTTGGGAGAGTCAAAGCGATGGAGGTTTGTGAGTGTTGGCGCAGAATTCCCGAAGAATCCGGGGGTTGGAAGAGGTTTTGGATCCAACCCCACGCTCAAAGCCTCGCCCAGCTGAGTTTGAGCGACTCCCAAAACTTCCCTGCTCCCTTTTTCCAGGTGTTTAATCACCCTCGTGGTGATTCAAAATTCCATCTAACCCGGTGTCCCACATTCCTGCTCATCCCTGTTCCCTCACTGTGTTTCCATGGGAAAAGTCCAGCTCTGCCTTCTCCACTAAACCCTCCCAGCATGAGGTTGTACAAAAAAACACATGGAATGGTTTGGGTTGGGAGGAACCTTAAAGATCATCTCATTCCACGGGCAGGGACGCCTTCCCCTATCCCAGGTTGTTCCAAGCTCCATCCAACCACACCTGGAATAATTCCAGGGATGAAGAGGCTGCCCCAGCTGGTCCAACCAGTTCTAACACCATCCAGCCTCATTAAGTTCCACATTTTCTTTCCCGACTCACGGGAGTGAGGCAAAGGATCAATCCTGCCTGTCAAAATTCCTTGGAAAAAGGATTCCCGCTCTGGCGCTGCAGCTCCTCGGTGTTGCTACAGCTCATGAATATTTAAATAATATGCAAATCATCTCTGGAGGTACTAAAGATCTCCAGTTTCCTAGCAAATATTTTTTTTTTATTATATAATTGATATTAAAAGAAATGCAAGTATTTGGAAGCCAAAATATATTTTGGTGCTTATTTTTTTAGTTAAATTCTGAAAATTGTTGTAGCTAAAATTCCAGTAGTTTAATTTAACTGGTAGAATTCCAGTTAAATTCCAGTAGTTACATTCTTGTATTTAAATTCCAGTAGTAATTAAAACTCACTCATTAAATTCCACTTTTTACCCATCCCTATCTCTCCTTTGATGATTCCATGGAAAATCAGGATCCAAAATTTTTGTTTAAACATGAAGAAAATGTGAACAACAAAAAAAAAACACAAAAAATCCCCCTTTACCTCACTAAAAGTGCAAAATAAATTGATTTATCTGATAAAATTCCCCCAAATAAACTAATTAACCCAAACCCCAATAATAAAGTGTTTTCCTCATAAAAATTACCAAGAATAAAGTTTCCTCATCAAGCCCATTTTCCTAATGAAAGCTTCAGAATAAACCACTTCTCTCATCAAAATGACATAAAAAAACCATTTTCCTCATAAAAAGCAAAAAACAAACACCTTTTTATCACAAAACCCACAAGATGAAACATTTTTCCTCATCAAAAAGCAAGAATAAACCATTCTATTCATCAAACCCCAAGAATAAACCATTTTCCTCATCAAAACCCTGCCAGAATAAGTTATTTTACTCATCAAAAACACACAAATAAACCATTTTCTTCCTCAAAAGCCAAAAATGAACTTTTCTTTTCCTCAAGAAAAACGCAAAAATAAACCACTTTCCTCACCAAAAACTACAAATAAATCCTGTTCCTCATTTTCAAAAAAAAACATAAGCAGTTTCTTTTCCTCATCAAAACCCCGGAATAGACCCTTTTTCTCATCAAAACCACCCAGAGAATAAACAATTTTATTCGCCAAACCCCAAGAATAAATAGCTTTTCTCATGAAAATGAAACAAGAATAAACTAATTTCCTCACTAAAACCCCCAAATAAACCATTTTCCTCGCGGAAACACGGCAATAAACCCATGTCCTCATCAAACCCAAGCGTAACCCGGGCATTTAAACCAAAATATTCCCAATTTCCCCCGATTTGTCGGAATAAATCCCCATTCCCAAGGCTTTAAGCGGGATTTGAGCTCGACCCCTCCCCCCTCCCCTCACCGTCTCCGCCGCCGCTCCGGCCCCGGCACTTCCGCGTCCGGGCGCGCGCGAGGCCCGGCAGCCAATGGGGAGCGGCGAGGAGAGGAGGACGGCCAATAGGAGTGAAGGGCGTGGTCCAATGGCAGAGAGAAGGCGTGGCTCCGCAGTAGGCCCCGCCCACTGCCCGCCGGCCTGGGGGGAGGCGGGAACTGCGTGAGGGGCGGCGGGCGGGGGGTGTTTCCATGGAGCCAGTTCCCTGTGGATTCGGGTGTGTTTTCATGATCCCAAAGCCCTACGGACCCTGGAGTGCGTGTTCCCATGGGCCCAAATCCCTAAGGATTCGTGTGTGTCCTAATAGACCCAAATCCCAATTCACATGTGTTTCCATGGACCCGTGTCCCTATGGTCCATGTGTGTGTCCACATGGTGCCACGTCCCTATGGATCTGTGTGTGTGTGTCCCCATGGACCCAAATCCCTATGGATTCATGTGTATCCTAATGTACTCAAATTCTAATGGATTCACATGTATTTCCATGGGCCCAAATCCCTGTGGATTTGCACGTGTTTCCATGGACCCAAAGCCCTATGGTTCTCTGAATCTGTGTTCCCATGGACCCAAATCCCTGTGGATCCAGGGGTGTGTGACCCTATGAACCCAAATCCCTATGGATCCACGTGTATCCTGATGTACCCAAATCCCTATGGATCTGTGTGTGACCCCATGAACCCAAATCTCTATGGATCCACGTGTATCCTGATGTACCCAAATCCCTATGGATCCGTGTGTGTTCCCATGAACCCAAACCCCTATGGATTCATGGGTGTCCCCATGTGTGCCCCCATGGCATGTCCCTGTGATCCTGCATCCCCATAGCTGTGTGTCCCCAGAGCCCTCTGTCCCCACGGCCTCATGTCCCCACGGCCTGGTGTCCCCACAACCTTGTATCCATGGTCCCTGTGTCCCTGCAACCCTGTGTCCTGTGTCCCTCTGCCTTGTGTCCTTCCTGGGTGGCCCTGCCTGCCACAACACACCCCCAAGTGTCCCCACTGCTGCTAGGACAAGGGTGACACACTGGATCTCGGACTACCAAGCCACCTCCTGGAGGACATCACCCACCCTGGGGACATTGAAGGTGGCAGCAGAGCTGGGAGGGGACACCAGGTCACAGCAGCAGGGTATAAATATTGGCTAAATAGATTTATTTTCATACAAAGAATACACAGGTCCCCTCTGCTGGGACGCCCCGACCCTGGGGGACACCCGAAGATGTCCCCAGCCACTGCTGGGCTGGCCACCACGTCAGTTGGCTTTACTGGCAGGATCTATACCCATTCCCAGAGTTGGGTGACAACTCTGGGTCACCTCGGGGACATCCCTGTCCCCTCTGGGGCTGCCTTGCTGCCTGTATTTACCAGGTGCCTACTCAGGGCACCTTGTCACAGGCCACTCTGCCTTGTGGGGCACCCTCAGACTTGGTCCCCTGCTCCCTTTGTCCCATGCTGGGACATATCTGGACATTTTGGGGTCCCCCTTGTGCCCTAATACTGTGGCTGGTACAGACACCCCCTCCCCCACACCATATGTACACGCTGGATAAAAGAAGAAAATACAGATATTTATAGCGGGGGAGCAAAATAGCCCCCTAACCCCCCAAAAGTGTCCCCTATGTCCCCGTCCTGGTGCCTCACCCCCAGCCAGTCCTGACGCCTGTGCCCAGGATGGAGGTGGCCGGTCCTGCCCCATCTGGGCCGGCTGGGCCCTTGTGCCTCAGTTTCCCCATCGGTCACGGGGCTGCCATGGGATGGCGGGACATCAAGAACGTAGGGTGAGGAGGAGCCACTGTGGCCACCCCATGGGGACAAGGATGCGGCTACAAGCCCCAGGGAACACGGGATGAAGCTGGAGGCACCTGGAATTGAAGCCAGAGCGTCCAACCTCCTGCTTCACCCCTGTCACAGGCACAGCTATCCAAAGTCCCCTTTCATCCCCGAATTTGTCACGCTGCTGTCACCCAGCCCTGGGCGTGGTGGGAGGTCCGGATGTGGCCACCCCACCTCCCTTTGTGGCAGGAGAGGAGGTGGCTGGGGGAGCTCCTCCAGCTGGAGTCCCTCCAGCTCAGCTGCGTTTGGTGACCATCTGCCGGTCCCTCTTCTTCTTCTCCATCAACCTGGTGGGGAGCAGGGTGGTGGTGGCCTTAGGGACCCTCCCTCAAGAGGGACATCCCGAAGCCATAGGGAGGGGACAACTCACTTGCGGTTGCGGACTTCGGTGAGCTCCATGAGCCGCTCCTGGGCTGCCCGGAGCTCGTCCAGGCGCTGCTGGTAGCGGGAATCGCAGCCGTTGGTGCGCTCGTAGCTGGAGACCTGGCTGGAGAGCTCGCTGGCACGGTCCCGGAGCTGCTGGATGGACGAGTAGAGATTCTCCTCATCTTCCTCCTGCTCCAAAACAAGCGTGTGAGGCTGGTGGGGTGGGCAGGACACCCCAAAGGGTTGGTTTCCCTTGTTCCAGGTTTTCCAAGCTGCCTGGGTCACCTGCCTTGGCATTGATGATTTCGATGTGGATGAGGAGGGAGGCGAGCTCCAGGTCCTCGGTGTAGCTGTTCTTCAATGGCACCGACCGGTAGCCTGGACACAACATCGCAACACAAGCTCAGCACCACAGCAGGGTCTGAGCCCCTCACTATGGCCAGGACCTCAGAGAGATAATGATGATGGCTGCAGAGGGTTTGCACTAGAAGATCTCTAGAGATCCCTTCCAACCCAAACCCTTCTAAGACTCCATGACTTAATGATGGAGATCATGATGATGATGATGACAATGCAGGGGAGTTGAACTCAATGACTTTTAGAGGTCCCTTCCAACCCAAACCCTTCTATGATTCCATGATCTATGATGGAGATGATGAAGATGATTGAAGGAGATTTGAACTGGATGACCTTTAAAAGCCCCTTCCTAGCCAAACCCTTCTATGATTCCATGACTCAATGATGGAGATCATGATGATGACAATTGCAGGAGGGTTGCACTAGAAGACCTTTAAAGGTCCCTTCCAACCCAAACTCTTTTATGACTCCATGATAATGATGATGAAGATAATGATGATTGCAGGGGGGGTGGACAAGCTGACCTTTAAAAGCCTCTTCCAACTCAAACACTTCATGTGTGATTCCATGATTATGACAGAGATGGTGATGACAGGGTTGTCCCTACCATACCTGTTTTGAGGCCCTTGACGGGGAAGGTGGCTTGTGCCAAGAAGTTGGGGTCACTGAACATGTCCTCCTCATACACCACGAAGCGGAGGAAGGCAAACTCGGGGTTGTTGATGTCAAAGACAAATTGCTTGAAGAGCCAGACGGGGTTGAAGCCATTGTCGGCTATGGGACAGAGCACAAAACCCAGCCCCATAACCCACATGTCCTCACAAGAGGACTACAGAGGGCAGAGTCAGGGTTGTCCCTAAGGGTGGGGACGTCACGTGTGTCATCCCTCACCTACGACATCTGTCCTAGACCAGGTTGCGTCATACTCAGACCCACAAACCTCCACCTCCACGAAGGGGCACACGATGCTCCTCCCGTTCTTGGGCAGATGCCGGGCACCGAGGATCTGTGGGAGAAAGGGAAGGAAGAGGAGGCTGAGGTCTAGCCACACTGGATGAAGAAGAACTCCCAAGAATAACAAGCTCCGTGGAGCAAATATATAACTGGAACAAGTAAAAACCACCCCTGGTTGACCCCAAAATAAGGAAGGTGGTCTTGCTGTCCTTGCACACTTGCCTGCAGCTGGACTGTGATGGGCTCCACAATCTTCAGGCTGTTCTTGTCGAAGGGGTCGAAGGTCTCGTCCCTCATGATGTCTGGCTGCAGGACATAGCCACTGCGGCCACCGAGCATGAAGAGTGCCTGGTTCAGCTGCATCGGTTTGTCTGTGGCCATGGGGACAGAGCAGATCTGAGTGTGGGGCTCAGGGACCTCCCCGAGGTCCTTGGGCAGAAGGTCCTACCCTGCAAACCCAACCAAGAGCTCCCAGCCGTGGTTGGAGGAGGGATGCAGCCAAGTCTTGCATGAATCACCCAAGGATTGCATGGAGACATGCCCACCAGGATGAGGACAACAAACCAACCCCTGCATCCCCATCAGGATAAGACAAAGGTTGGAGAGTGTCCAAACCACCTCCTGTGTCTCCATCAGGACAAGGACAAAGCTTGGAGAGATCATCCAAACCACCTCCTCTATCCCTATCAGGATGAGGACAAAGCTTGGAGAGATCATCCAAACCACCTCCTCTATCCCTATCAGGATGAGGAAAAAATTGGAGAGATCATCCAAACCACCTCCCGTGTTCCCATCAGGATGAGGACAAAGCTTGGAGAGATCATCCAAACCACCTCCCGCGTTCCCATCAGGATGAGGAAAAGATTGAAGAGCATCCAAACTACTCGTGTGCCCATGAGGACGGAGACAAAGGTTGGAGAGATCACCCAAACCACCTCCAACAAGATGACCCAGGGCAGAAGCATTGGGAATGGGAATTTTGAGACAACTTTCTGGGATGAGGCCAACAACAAACCCAGGAGCAGGACTTACCGGGTGTCTGGAAGTTGAGGGCCACGAGTTGGCTCCCACAGATCCACATGGGCAGCGGGTCGTAGTTGGAGGAGTCCAGGCGCTGTCCTTTGGGATAGATGCGGCTCAGCTGGCGGCGGTTGTACTGCAGGAACTTCTTGCCCTTGCTGCGGTTTGCGTATTTCTCCGCCTTGGTCTCCGGGAAGGACGACATGTCCCGGTAACACGCCTTGTCCGTGCCAATCTCTGCAAGCACAAGAGTGGCCATCAGGGTAGGAATGAGACCTGGATGGTTCTTCCCACCTGTCTCTTCCCACGCTCATCCCTTTATTCCACTTCTCCAGGACTTACTGTCCTCATCGAACGGCACTGGCCGGCAATACACGACCAGCTCTGAGAGCTCCAGGGCAATCTTCTTCCTCCGCTCCATGATCTTCCCCTCTTGCATCTGCACCACGAAAAACAGAACTGCCAAGTCTCCCCCCAGACTCTTCCTTTGGAGATATTAGGAACAATCTCCATGAGAAAGGGACTGTCCAGCCCCATCCTCTGCATCCCCTCACCCTGGCGTCGGCGTTCTGCGTGGCCTCCCGGATCTTGGCCACCCACTCGCTGAGTTCCTCCTGGGTGTCAGCGGCCACGTCCAGTGACTGGGCTGCGTGGGACATCTGCTGGGAATGGATGGTGAAGACAAATGGTTTGGAGCTCCTCCCGTCTTTGGAGATAACTATAAGGACATCAGAGGGGGGCTTTACTCGAAGACATTCCCAACGGATGGCTCTGTGGAGCAAACGAAACCTCAGCGGTCCCGCTCCCGGGCCCCCACCAGCCCCTCCTGGCACCCCACCATCCATCAGGATTCCCCTCCTGTGAGGATCCCATTTTTTAAAATGTGTGGCTTCAGCTTTGCATGCTGAAACATGCCCTTAGAATCAAGGGAAAATGTCCCCTGAATCATCGGGACATCCCAGTTCCTCCAAATTCCCCCCAAATCCATAAGTAGGGACACTCACCGACGTGGCAGGATGGGACATCAATGAAGCCTTTCAGGAAGTTCCCCAGGGGGCTGTTTTCTGACGACTGCAAGAGAGGAAGGAAGAGGTAATATGGGGGAGGCCTGTGGGTTACAGGCAACCACCATCCAGCCCTCCAAGTTGGACAGATCTGAGGAAAAGGAGGGAAAAAACATCCAGGGGCATAACCCCAAGAGGTGGGTTGGAGCAGGATCAGGAGCATCTCCCAGCCCCTGGATAAGGGTCTGGGCTGGTAGAGGGCTGGGACCATCCCCCAGAATCTGGATAAAGGTCTGGGTTAGAGCAGGACCAAGGGTATCCCCCAACTCAGTGGGACCAGGAGCATCACCCAGATTCTGGATAAGGGTCTGGGCTGGAGCAAGGCTGGAAGCATCCTCCAGTTTCCAGGAAAGGATCCAAGCCGGAGTGTGGCCAAGATTATCACCCAGCCTCCAGACAGAGATCAGGAATGGAGCAGGACTGGGAGCATCCTCCAGCTTCAAATAAATTGTCCAAGTGGGAGTAGGGCCAAGAACATCCCTCAGCCTCCAGATAAGAATGTGGACTGGAGCAAGACCAAGAGCATTCCTCAGCCCTTGGATAAGGATCTGGGCTTGTACTAGACTTGGAATATCCTGCACCTTCCAGAAAAGGGTCCAAGCTGGAGTGGGGCTGGGAGCATCCCACAGCCTCTGGATAAAGATATGGGCTGGAAAAGGACCAGAAGCATTTCCCAACTCCCAGAAATAGGTCCAAGTTGGAGTAGGGCCAGGAACGTTCCCCAGCCTCTGGATAAGGATCTAAGCTGGAGCAGGATCATGAGCATCTCCCAGCCCCAGGATAAGGATCTGGACTTGGTCAAAGCTCCTGGGAGCCTCCAGTGTCCTGGCTCCCAGGATCCCAGGGAGGTGGCACTCACAGCCTCATCCTGCTCCTGTGCCTGGATGCCGACAATCTCCTCCACGTAGTTGGCTGGAAACCAGAGCTGCTTCTTGCCCCCGTAGTCCCCTCGCCACCTGCAAGGGGTGAGAGGATCAAGGCGAGCGGACAGATTTTGGGGAGGGGGGGACAGGGGTGTCCCTGCTGCATGCGGTACCGGGGGGTGGTTGGAGAAGGGGTGAGGGGACAGAGAAGGAGGCTGAGTTAAAACCCGCCGTGGGAATACCCAGGGTGTCCCTTCCATGTCCCGCCCACGGTGACATCCAAGTGACCACCCTCACCAGCCGCCATCCTGCTTGTCCACGTTGTGGATGATGGCCTGCTTGCAGAATGACAGCTCGTCCTCCCGTTGTGCCTTGTAGTCATACAGAGCCTTCACTGTGCACTGGGGACACCAGGAAGAGGGACACGTGTGTCACCACCCAGCGCCTGGCACCCCACTCAGCCCAGCCCCTCGAGCGCCCATAGTGGAGTGTGGGGGCTGCTGACCCCAAATCCTGGAATCACAGAATGTTAAGGGGATGGAATAGACCTTAAAGGTCATCACATTCCAACCCCTCCCACCATGGGCAGAGACACTTTCCACTAGACCAGGTTGCTCCAAGCTCTGTCCAACCTGGCCTTGGGCACCTCCAGGGGTGGGACATCCACAATTTCTCTATTCCAGTGTCTCACCACTTTCACAGTAAAAAATTTTTGCCTAATATCTAACCTGAATTTCCTCCATTTTGTACCCACTACTCCTTGACCTATCTGCAGTTCCTGACAAAAAGTCCCTCTCCAGCTTCCAAATTGCTCACAGCACTGGGATGGGTTAGACGGGACAGGAGGGCTAGAGGTGCCTGTGGTCCTGCAGGATCACCACATTCAGAGCAGATCAGATTCCTTTTTTGGGACCTCCAATGGTTCCTCCTGATGCACTGAAGGGTTAATCCTCTGATACTACCACATTCCTTGGAAAAAACCCCTCTGGGTTAAGTTTTCCTTTGTGTGGTCTTACCTTGCTGCAAAGGGACCATTAAAGCCCCAGCAGTGCTGTACCCTGGGATTGTAGGATCACAGGAAAGGAACCTCAGGGCTCCAATCCAGCCTCTCCCAGGGTCAGCTCCAAGATATGTCCAGTCGCAAAAACCCCCAAGGATGGAGACTGGGTCAGCTCCAAGACTAACCTAATCCCAAAAGCCTCCAAGGATGGAGATTGGGTCAGCTCCAAGACCCACCTAATCCCAAAAGCCTCCAAGGATGAAGTTTGAGTCAACTCCAAGAACAAGCAAGCCCCAAAAACCTCTGAGGATGAAGACTGCACCACCTGGGAATTGAACCCAGACCTGCTTTTTAGGGGTTCCCCAGTGCAAAGGGATTTTCTTGCTGTTGGGGCAAACTTCTGCCAGGGGTATGCTCCAGGCTGGGGTCTCTCCAGCCCTGTCCACCCCCACACTGTGGCAATGCTGTCACTAGAGCTCAGACTGTCCCCAAGTGATATGATGATGTTAGCTGGGTCCAGCTCCAGCATCAGTAGAGGGTCAAAAAAACGGAGCACAACATCACCACTTCTCAGGTCCGTTGTGGTGGGAGGTGTGATGGATGTGGGGAAGGACCACCCAGGAACCCCAGCACTCAAATTGCCATATCCCACCACCCACCACTTCCCACAACACCAGCGTGGCCCCTTACCCTGGCCATTGGCATCTTGTTAGCTTCTACGTAGAAGTGGGGAGTCCGCACCTCATACAGGGCTCCATAGTCCAGTTCCTGCAAGGAGAAATACCTGAGGGAGTCACCTGGAAGCAGGCAGGGGTTATGAGGGAATCAGAGGAGGTTGAGTGGGATCTAATATCCTCTTGCAACTTGTTGGAAAACGGAATTATGGTGGAGTTTTAATGCAGGGTGATGAATGTGGGACAAGATGGTGGAACTGAGGATAGGCCTTGGTTGCCCATGGAACAGAACCCCCACCATCTCCACTGCTGGGAGAACTCACAGTGGTGCCCATCTTCTCCAGGGTCTCCTCGTTGATGGGGTAGCGCAGCTTCATCTTGCGGTACAGTGGGTGCTTCTCATAGTAGCTGATGAGGTCCACGAGGCTCTCGAACTCGGCCGAGCTGCCCAGCATGAAGAGCCGCCCCTCCTGCTGGATGCGGCAGTGCTTGATCTTCCCCTCTGCCCTGGAGCCAGGAGAAACGGGAATGGGATGGTTAAAGGGTGGCTGGATGCTGGCTCCATGATGGGAATGGGTGGGAGGTGATGCTTGGGGATGCCACCAAGGTGACCATCCCAAGGACGTCATAGAGAGGGTTTCCCCTTCATGACACCATCGTGTGTCCCACTGTGTCACCCACAGCAAACCCTTGCCACCTAGCTTGGGGTCACAACAGACAGTCCTCAGCTTGGCCAAGCACAAGTGGTGGCCTCGTGGTGGCCACAACTCACCGGAAGGAGATGGCATAGGAGTTGGGTTCACTGCGCTTCCGCACCAGGAATGCTCCATCCCGCGGGACCCGCATCAGCATGTGCTCAGCCTGGAGACGTGTCAAGCTGGCATGGTACCACCTGCCCAGGGAGAACATGGAGACGGGGGGCTGGCAGCGGCATCTCCACACCCTGCTGGGGCTGGAGGAGGTTGGTGGACCCATGGGATCAAGCGGGTGGGGACAGGGAGGATGCCGAGGATGCTCACTCTTTGCTCTCGTGGGCGTTGGGTTGGGGGACGGGGTCGGTGAGGCGCATCTCGAACTCGTTGCAGCGCAGTGGCACCTCCCGGTAGTGGCAGATGAGGCTGTAGAGGCTGTCGAAGACCAGGTTGTCTGTCAGGTAGAACTTGGTGGCCCCGGCCTCCTGCCGCGAGTGGATCCGGCAGTGCTGCACCCGGCTGGACCTCCTGCCATGGGGGTGAAAGAAAGCCAAGTCAATCTGAGTTCACATCCTCACCATCCTATACTTTGAATGTCACAAAAAAGTGACATTCCTCCCCCAAAAGCCATTCCAGCTGCCAAACCAGCCATTGACCGGAGGGTCACCCAGGGAGGGCGGGATCCTGTCTCCCTGCTGGAGCTCCTACCAGAAGGAGAGGGTGTAGTCGCCCACGAAGGTCTCGCTCTCGCGCACCAGGAAGGTGCCATCCTTGCCGCCCGTCTCGGTGCAGTACTCGTGCAGCAGCTTCTCTGCAATCTGTCGCCCGTCACGGCCACCCCCGAGCTTGCCGTGGAACCACTTCTCCGTGAAGTGCAGCTCGTTGTTGTTGAACTCCTGCAAGTTCATCCCAAAGTGGGCGTTGTCACCCTGTCACCCGCCCCATGGAGTTGTCACCTCGCCCTGTGGGCACGTCCTGCCCCTCACACACCTCCTTCTGCTCCACCTCCTCTTCATCCTCGTTGAACTGGTAGCGGGATGTCTCCTCCGAGTAGTAAATCTTGTTACTTGTCAGAACAAAATAATGAGGGCTCCAGGTCTGGGAAGGAGGAAGAGCATTGTTGGGGTGAGGAAGAGGATGACACGGAGGGATAGAGCTTTGGGATAGGGTTTTTAATCCCTTTCTTCCCGCTCACAGCATCACAGTGGTCTAGGAGAGCCCATCCCAAACCTCAATGTCTGACAGATCCCAGTCAGCCCCTGGGGGCTTTCCTTACGTGGTCGATGGGGTCTTCAAGGTAGAGAATTCCATTCTTGATGGAGTTGCTGATGTCGTTCTCTGAGTAACTGGCAGTGGAGACCTCCTCGTACAGGTTCCCTTCAACCAGTTTCTTGTGCTGGGGGACACGCAGGGAAGGGAGCTCAGTGGTGGCCATGGTGTGCCTGTCACAATGAGCTCCCAACCCTCAGGATCAACCTCCTACAGGTCCCTTCCCATCATCCCTTGGTCCCCATGACCATCTCGTGGAATAGAACCCAACACAATTGGTGTCCCTCCTGCAAAGAGGGGTTTTGCCTGCTCCACACCTTGATTAGGATTTTCTTCTTGAGCTGGGTGGGCGAGGGCAACTCATCGGCATTGATGTCTACTGGCTTGGTGAGGAGCATGTCCCCAAAAACCTTCTTGAAGTGGGAGGCCATGTTCCTCTGCTGGACGATGCTGCAGTGGTCTTCAATGGAGAGGATGATGGGGAACCTGCAGCAAGCAGGCAGAAATGGTGGCCTCAGGTGAAGGCAAGGGAGAGGTTCCCAGAATTCAGAGACCATTGGGGGAGCTGGGGCTTACTCAGAGGTGACGAAGGCGTGCTCCTTGATGGTGTGCAGCACATCCAGGAATTTGATCTTGGAGGTGAGTGTGTGGCCATGGTAGATGATGGGGAGATCGTCCGGGCCATCCCAGCAATCCACTGAGAAGGAAAACACCTTGGTTAATTCATGTTTGCCACCAACTATGTGCTGGGAACATTTTTTGGAGCATCCAAATGACAGGCAAAGACCCTCTGCCCTGGTGCCACAGGATGGGGGCAGGGAATGGTCTGTTTGGTGGGACATGAGGGGTTCCAGCATCCCCATGAAGGGCTGGTGGTACTTACATTCGATGCAGCGGCAGCCCATCCGCAGGCATCGGGCATAAGCTTCCAGGGAGGACTCACTGGAGAACTGGTCTCCTGTCAGGTACCTGCAGAGGAGAGACAAGGATGATGGGATGCTCATGGACGTCCCTGAGGAATGCCCATGCCAGGAAAATTGCTTACGTGTTGTGGGATGAGGAGATCCAGTACTGGGACAAGGGGTGGTTCATCTCCTCGGGCACCACACGCTCATACTTAGCATCCATCACCATGTTTTCCTTGGAGAAGAGGTATGTGAGGAACTGGGAGTGGAGAAGCAGAGAGGTCAGAGCCTGATGGTGCTGGGGAGATCCCTGTGGGGACACTGTGTGGGGCCACCCACCTCATCCAGCTGGAAGGAGGGATCCGACGCTTCGCTGGAGCTCTCCTTGAGGTAGGAGCACATGTAGTCCCGTACCATGCCCACGTCACTGGCCCAGGATTCCTGGGATACAAACATGGCTGTTGTTAGTGGGGGAGCTGGGCTGGAGCATCCCATGGGAGTTCCTTAGGCTGCAGAGTTCTCAGGGAAACCCCACCTTCTGGTCATGCAGCAGGAACTTCTGGAAGTCATAGAGTGACACTTGGCACAGCTCAGGGCGGTCCACGTTCCTAGGACAAGGAGCAGCCACCAGTGAGGAGCAGGAGAAGGAATTGGGATCAATCCCATGGCAGAGTTGAGGCCATCAGTGCCCATCTGCAGCTCAGCCTCCCCATGACCCCCATTTCCACCAGTCCCTCCATGCCGTGGCTGGGAGAGGCTGGCACCAGCCAGTAGAGTATTGTCCAAGGATACTGGGAGGAGGGGAGGGTGACATGTCGCTACATCCCTGGCAGGCATCCCATCTCCCATCCCTGCTCATCCCTTCTCCCATCCCTGGTCCTATCCTTGCTCCCATCCCTACTGCACCCATATTCCCATCCCTGCTCCCATCACCTCTCCTATCCTTTCTCCCATCCCCATTCCCATCCCCTGCTCTACCCCACAGCCTGGCTGTATTTCCCACTCTATGGATCCAACTCATAATATTGATTGGGATGGCAGCTGGGAACTCACCGCAAGGGGAAAGAGAGCTCCAGCTGCTCAATGACCTGGAAGGCAGAGAAGGGGTCCAGGCTTAGCTGGAGGGGGACACATCCTACAAGGATGGGGACACTTGGGAGGCCAAACCATGGATCTTACCGACTTCTGGGCATCAAACATCAGGTTTTTGTAGAACTGGATGAAGTGGGAGAAAGTCATCTCATTCCTGGCTTCCACCTCCTGTGGGAGATAAGGCTGGATGAGAGTGGGGCCACCTGATTGAAACCAGGGACACCACAGTGGCCCCAGCCCATGTAGGGTGGGTTGAAGGGCATCTCCCTTATAGCTGGGGTGTCCAAAGGGTCCTTACCACGAGTTTATCCCGCAGGAATCTCATGTTGGGAACGCGGTAGTTGACCTGGGGCAGCATCGCCTTCAGGTCCTTCACCGTGATGCTGCCAGAGGGAAAACAAGAGTCAGGGGACTGCCAGACCCCTGGAAGAATCTAAGCTCCCAACACCAAGGGTCCCACCCCAAATCTTGGTGCCTGACACCCTCCTGGCCTGTGGATCCCTGCAGTGGCACAGAACTCAGGGAAATTGTGGATCTCTCATCTGGGAAGGTGTCCAAGGCCAGGCTGGATGGGGCTTGGAGCAACCTGGCCTAGTGGAAGGTGAAACCAGGTGATTTTCAATGTCCTTTCCAACCCAAAGTGTTCCATGATTCCATGTTTCTGAGATATAATTATGTGGTGTCCGTCACGAGTGTGAGCAGAGGGACAAGGAGAGGAAGAGCACATTTAAGAACAAATCAGGTGCTGTGAGCCATCATCCTACTTGGAGGCAATGCCCATTCCCATCCCCACAATAATTTAAGTCCAAATTTCCTTGGTTTTGGGGTTTTCATGTCTTGGGAAGATAATTATGGGCTGCATTAATGGCCTGGCCCCTCTGGAACTGGTAAAAATGTGGCACTGGTGATGGGTCCCAGTAGTCCCCACAATCACGTGACTTGTACCCAAATCTGATTTTCAGTGCCTTCAAGCATCCCAAAAACCCTGGTGCTCCCTTGTCCCACAAACTACACCCCCAGCCTGGCTCAACCTCATGATTTGCGATTCAACAGGGGAAATATGGGCCTGTCCAGCTGGACCCACTGTGCTGGTGGCTCACCTGCCTTCCCTTGCCCGGTCCATCCCATCAAACTGCTTCCGTAGCCACCTGGGAAGGAAGGGATGGACAGACAGTGCTCAATCCCAAAGAGGACCAAGCCCAGGGCAGGTTTTCTTCCCAAAACAGGGACCAGGAAATGGGATCTGCTGGTCCTTTCTCACCTCTCGATCTGCAGTGGGGTCTGGGCTCTCTGGGTGTCAGCCACCAGCCAGTTGAGCCCCGTTATCCATAGGTTGATGTCCTCCTCGCAGAAAGCTGTTGGAGGAAGAGGAGGGCGATGAGGTTGGGATGGGCATGATGGGATGTTGGGAAGGGGATGGGACCCCAAGGATGGACACAGGGAATGGGGAGGGGCCCAAACAACGCACCGGCCACGCTGAGTGTCCTCAGCCTGAAGTCCATCCCGTAGAGGATGATGAAGCACATGGTGAAGTCCAGCTTGCGAGCGTCCTCGGGGTAGCGCTCGAAATCCCGGGAATTCTTCCCCAGGCGGATCTCCTTGATCTCCCGAATGTCGACTGTGGTGAGAGAGGAACATGAAACTGTCCTCTGCCACCACAGCCTCACGCGAGTGGCTCAGGGAAGCGGGAATTCCAGGAGAACATGTGTCCTCTGGACAACTTTGCTCGCAGGATGGGATACCCTCAGGAGCGTGTGGTGGAATTACGGGTGTTGTGGCCACGTGTCTTTGAGGGAGACACGTCCCCAGTGTCCTCCAGTGATGTGTGATGGCACCATGGGTATGGCATGTCCTTCAGGGAACTGTGTTCCCAGGATGGGGTGTCTCCATGGCACTGCCCATTGGAGTGGGATGGCACCAGGGTGCCATGGCCTTGTTTCCTCCAGGAGTCCGTGTCCCAGGATGTCCCCTAGATGGGGTCCCTGCAGTGCTGCTGCTGAGTGACACCACCATGGATGCCATGGCCACCTGTCCTCCAGGGATCTGTGTCCCAGAATATCCCCAGGATGGGGTCCCTGCAGTGCTGCTACAGCTGTTAGAGGACCAGGATGACATAGCCACATGTTCTCCAGGGATCTGTGTCACAGGATGCCCCAGGATGGGGTGTCCCTGCAGTGCTCCTGCAGCTGAGTGACAGCACCATGGATGCCACAGAAAAGTGTCATCCAAGGATCTGTGTCCCAAGGACACGGTGTGCCTGCAGCCCTGCCTCCATGTGCCTGATGGCCCCCCATCCCTGTGTGCCCTCCAGGAACTCGTGTCCCCAGGACATGGCATCCCAACAGTGCTGCCCACTCTTTTCCCAGCTTTGTGGCTGCCACCATCCTCCAGGCTCATCCCACCCCATCCCAACCAGCAAATCTCCAGCCACCTCGTCCTCCCCAAGCCAGACCCCGCGCTGGGATAGGCTGAGCTCGTGTTTTTCTTGGAGAAGTCTTCCCAAAAGTGGCAATTTGGAGCCCTAGCAGCCGGGACCGCAGGGCGTTGCTTTCCTGCTGCTCTGCTCTCTCATTATCCCTCTAAATAAAGCTCCAATGGTGGTGGCAGGGCCGGGTTTCCGGACCACGCTCTTCCTCACTGCTACTCCACCAAGGGAGATTTCCAATTTTCCCAGTGGACACATCCCACCGGGAGCAAGAATAATAACTTAATATTAGGAACAACACACAGAATTGTTCTTGAGCCCACAACCATCACCCCCCAGGCAGGTTTGTCCTCTGGGAATGAGCTACTGACACCGGAAAAGGCCTTTGTGTGACCCAGGGTGGCCAGACCACCTTGCCAGGGGTATTGTCCTGCTGAGGAAATGGGTCATTTCCCGGAGAATTTCCAGCCCGGCCGTGTTTCCTATGTGGTGGTGGGGAAGGCTGCAGACGTGCCTTGGTGGAAACCCTCAGCTGAATCCAATGGGGGGATCCAAAGGGGAAAGAAAAGCTGAATGCAGGGAGGGATGAGGGATGGGGGAGGAATCGGGCTGATTAAGCAAGAAATGAGGGGAAGAATAGTTTTTCTTGGCGGAAAAGCTCCAGAAAACAGTGGAGGCTTTATCCAGCTTTCTTCTGCTGGATGACTGCAAGCCAAATTTCATGGATCAGGGTGGGATTTTAGCACAAGCGACACACAGGAGCTCTGCACCCTGGCCGGAGCTTTGTTTTGGGACAAGATCTCAAGGAATGAAACTCCGTTGTCTCTGCATGGCTCCTGTGGCTCAGAGCACTCCCTCTTCCAAAAAAACAGGCAGATTTTGGGGACAAAAATGGGTTTATAGGTTAAAAAACCAGCCAAACCTGCCCATCCACAGGGTGCCAGGGAAGGGTGAGAAGCCAGTGGCTATCAGGGCTTCGCTAAAAAGTTTCAATGCTGCCCTTCCCTGGATTTAACTCCTCCAAGATCCAGCTTTGCACCTGGACTCTGGGAGCCGTTCATAATCCCAGGATGGTTTGTGATGGAAGGGACCTTAAAGCTCATCTCATTCCAACCCCCACCATGGGCAGGGACACATTCCACTATCCCAGGTTATCCCAAGCTCCATTGAACCTGGCCATGGACACTTCCAGGGATGGGGCAGCCACAGCTTCTCTGAGAAACCTATGCCAGGACCTCACCACCCTCACAAGGAAGAATTCCTTCCCAATATCCCATCTAACCCTGCCCTCTGGCAGTGGGAAGCCATTCCCTGTGTCCTGGCACTCCAGGCCCTTGTCTAAAGTCCCTCTCCAGCTCTCCTAAAGCCCCTTTAGGCACTGGAAGTGGTCTGAGGTCTCCTTAAAGCCTTCTCTTCTCCAGGCTGGACATTCCCAGCTCTCCCAGCC
>VXBB01016603.1:74335-89321 GCA_013399915.1 Illadopsis cleaveri
ATGGGGACAGGAGACATGAAGACAACTGGGCCAGGCTGGGATGGGGACAGGAAATGGCTGGATGAGGTTGTGCAACAGAGGCTGGGGACAAGGGCTGGGGAGAGAGAAAAGCCACAGTGGCCCAAGCTAAGGACAGGGACTAGAGACAGCTGGTCCAGACTAAGATGGGACCAAGGGACAGGGACTGGTGACAGTTGGAAGGAACAGGGGCTGGTAACAGTTGGACCAGGCTGAGATGGGAACAGGGGCTGGTGACAGTTGGACCAGGCTGAGATGGGAACAGGGGCTGGTGACAGTTGGATCAGGCTGAGGTGGGAACAACGGACAGCCGGGCTATCCCAGGCCGGGGACAGAGGCCGGGGACAGCCAGGCCGGGCTGGGTTAGGCCCAATCCCAGGCCCAGCCCCGGGCTCGGTTTAGGCCGCGCTGTACTGTCCCCGTTGCCTGGCAACAGTCGCGGGCGTCACGTGACCGTTCAGGAGCGGTCATGTGGGTCCGTTGGGGCGGCGGCGCCCATTGATGACGTCACGGAGGCGCGGGGCCGTGCCGAAGCGCTGCGGGAATGGAGGAACGGGAGCGGCTGTGCCGGGAGATCCGAGTGCTCCAGGGTGCGGGGATCGAGGGGATTCGGGAATGGGAGAGGCTGTGCCGGGAGATCCGAGTGCTCCAGGGTGCGGGAATCGAGGGGATTCGGGAATGGGAGAGGCTGTGCCGGGAGATCCGAGTGCTCCAGGGTGCGGGAATCGAGGGGATTCGGGAATGGGAGAGGCTGTGCCGGGAGATCCGNAATCGAGGGGATCCGGGAATGGGAGAGGCTGTGCCGGGAGATCCGAGTGCTCCAGGGTGCGGGAGTCTGGGGGACTCGGGAGTAGGAGAGGCTGTGCCGGGAAATCCGAGTGCTCCAGGGTGCGGGAGTCTGGGGGACTCGGGAGTAGGAGAGGCTGTGCCGGGAAATCCGAGTGCTCCAGGGTGCGGGAGTCTGGGGGACTCGGGAGTAGGAGAGGCTGTGCCGGGAAATCCGAGTGCTCCAGGGTGCGGGAGTCTGGGGGACTCGGGAGTAGGAGAGGCTGTGCCGGGAAATCCGAGTGCTCCAGGGTGCGGGGATCGGGGGGATCCGGGAATGGGAGCGGCTGTGCCGGGAGATATGAGTGCTCCGGGGATTGGGGGGATCGAGGGGATCGGAGGGATCCGGGAGTGGGAGCGGCTGTGCGAGTGCTCCAGGGTGTGAAGGGATCGGCGGGAACACCGGGAAACGAGAGGACACCGAGAGGAACGGGGAAGAAAGGGAGCAGGGGACGAGGAAAAGAGGCCAGGGTCGGGAAACAGGGAGCGGCTGCTACGGGGAGAGCTAGGAGGAATGTGAGAGGACCTGGAGGAGAGATAAGAGGAAATTTGGGCATTTTGAGGGGCGGCACGGTGTTTTAAGGGAATTTTGGGAATCTGTGGTGGGACAGTGACAGGTTGTGACCGGATCTGGGGAGTTGGTGGGGAAGGGACGAGCTGTGGAAGGAATGTTGGATTTTAGGGGGGGGATTGGGGAGTAGGGTGAGTGGGATGAGGATGGAGAAGATCCCAGAATGCTGGGAGAATGAAGGAAAGGGGAGAGGAGAGGACTCAGGAAATCTGGGAGAAGAGGGGAGTGATCCAGGGAGTGCTGGGAAAAGATGGAAAGGGAAAAGACCTAAGAAAGCCAAGTGGGCCAAGGCAGAGAGGGAACAGAGCCCGTGGAGTGCTAGGGGATTTTGAAATCACCAGGGAATTCCCACAGTGCTGCTCTCAGCAGGATCTGAGACTCTCCTGCCTTTGGGGAGGGGCTTTTCCCTGTCCCACAGCCCCTGCTGGGAACACAGAGGTGGGATGTATGTCCATGTGCTCTTCCCCAGCTCTGGAAAGCACCAGAACTTATTTTATTTTAGCACCAAATCTCTCTATTTTTGTCCTTCAAAGTAAATTTTCCTTCTTAGTGAGGCCACAACCTCTGCTCAGGACTTGGGATTTGCCTCTCCAGGAGCTCCTGTGTGGGGGAATGATGAGAGGGAGGAAAACAGTGCTTGCTTTTCCATGAGGAATGTGCTGATATGGCTCTCTCAGCAGCTCCGTGACCCCAGTGAAGGAAGAACTCTGCCTGAAATACCAGGCTCCAAATTCCTTAGGGAATCACTCATGGGAGAGGTTTTTTAAACACTGAGGCTGGACAAGGGCAGGAATTCCCGAATTAACAGGGATGTTGGTGGATCAAAGCGCCAGGGAGAGGTGGTGGCTTCCAGAGGGACACAACAGCAAAGCCTTGGAGTGTCCTTGCTGCTCGGAAGGGAAGCAAGGAGGGGAATTTGGGAAGGGTCTGGAGTACCAGGAGCATCTGAGGGAGCTGAGGGGCTCATCCTGGAGAAAAGGAGGCTCAGGGGGAACCTTCTGAGTCCCTAAAATTCTGTGACAGGAGGGTGGAGTCAGGTGGNAATTGGATGGGGCTTGGAGCCACCTGGGATAGTGGGAAGTGTCCCTGCCCATGGCAGGGGGTCAGAATTCCGTGATCTTGAAGCAACCTGTGGAATTAAGGGATATGGCAGGGCAGTGGGACCAGATGTTCTTGAAGGTCCCTTCCAACCCAAACTATTCCTGGATGCTGAGATTCCACGACTTTTCTTTCCACCCTGGCTCACCTGAAACACGAGCGATGATGTAATTCCAGCACAAGATAAAGCAGCTCTGTGTGTTGCCCTCAAATTCCCATGGGACCAGGGAATCAATGCTCTGTCTTCTCTTCCACAGGTCTCATAAACAGCCACAGGAACACGCACGGCAACGTCCCACGCCCGGCGCCATCGGCTCCTCCCAGGTGGAGCAACCCCCACCAGCCTGGCTACACCAGGAGAGGAGCCTTTTCCACCAGGTACCCCCAGCAGGCTCCCAGGAGTTTCCACCCACGCCAGACTCACACCTGGAGGAAAAAATACTCCCTGGACAATCGGCTGCTGGGGCCGGGGTATGACCTTGGAAGTGCTTCCAGCGCTTCCCAGGATTTTGGGAGCCATGGGAACAGCCAGATCCCTGAGCCACCAGAATCGTCCCCGGAGAGACACGTGGACTTCACCACGGATGGGAACATTGTTGTGGATATCCTGGTGCCACAAAGGGCTGGCCAGGAAAATGTGGGTCCTTACAGTGAGTTTTCCAGGTGGGAAGCGGCGGTGGCTCCTTCGGGGGATGGAAATAGCCAGAAATCTCTTCTCCAGAAGGAAGAGAGAAGACCTTCCCTATCCATTTCCTTCAGTTCCACGTCAAGGACTGTGTGCCTGCCTGGAAGCGGAGCTGGGAGCTCCTTTTCTGCCTCTGGAAGCACCAGTGAAAGTGCCGTGGCGCTGAAGTCGGAGCCACAAATACCTTTGGAATTGCCAGGTCAGGAGCCAGCCCAGCACTCAGCACAGATCAAGGCAGAACCACCCTCTCCAGGGCAGCCAAGTGGTGAGGAAGTCCGGGATGCTTCCCTACATCCCAAACTCTTTGGGAATACTGAGACCTGCTCTCTCAACATGCTCTCTCGACCTGCTCAGGCTGGGGTGACTCCAGTGAAGAGCAGATTTCCTGTAATTCCCAAAGCTCCTGCTCTCCAAAAAGCTGCCTCAGCACCCATCTCCAGCAAATCTCAGAAATTCAGGAAAAACAACTACACCTGGGTGGCAAACCCTGGGAAAAACTCTCGGATTGTGAAGAGGTGGGCGAGCCCTCGAGCTGAAAATTCCAAGAAGGGCGTTGCAGGAGTGGACAAAGGTGCTAAAATCTCCCCCAAAGCGGATTTGGGAGCGAAGGTAAAGAAATTGGGATTGCAGTCCAAGCTGGGGGTTTCTCCCAGTAAATATAAGTGGAAAGCCTCCAGCTTGCAGACTTTGCCTTCCACTTCCAAGTCAGCATTCCAGTGGAGATCTGAGGACCAGAAGAAACCTCCAGCCCCAAATATCCCTCGAGCCACCTCTGTCCCGCCGGCTCCGAGCGCGGCGTCCGTTGTTCCCGGTGGGATGAAATCCTTTGGAGAGGCTGCACTGTCCAGTTACAAAGTGAAGAGTCGGACAAAAATCATCAAGAGGAAAGGGAATGTGGGGTGAGTTGTTGGTTTGGCTTTTGTGTCCGTGGATTTCATGTCAAGTTGCGGCTGTGGGAGAGATTCCAGTGAGGGTTGTTGTGTGCTGAAGGATTTATGGAAGCATGGGATGATTTGGGTTGGAAGACCTTAAAAATCATGGAATTCCACACCCCTGCTATGAACAGGGACACCTTCCACTATCCCAGGCTGCTCCAAGCCCTGTCCCACCTGGCCTTGAACACTTCAAGGATGGGACAGCCGTGGCATCTCCGGGAATTTCATTCCTGGGCCTCACCAACCTCCCAGGGAAGAATTTCTTCCCAATATCCCATCTAACCCTGCCCTCTGTAAGTGGGAAGCCATTCCCCCTCATCCTGGCACTCCATATCTTGTCCCAAGTCCCTCTCCAGCTTTCTTGGAGCCCCTTTAGGCACTGGAAGGGCTCTGAGGTCTCCCTGTATCCTTCCATTATCCAGGCTGAAAATTCCCATCTCTCCCAGCCTGGGTCCAGAGCAGAGGGCCTGCTCTGGATTTGCTCAAGCAGTTCCACGTCCTCCTGATGTTGGGTGATCCAGAGCTGGATCCTGTGAATCCCTGTGGTCACTGACACTTCCTCACTCAGCAAAGGAAGCTGCATTTTCCTTGATTTAATTTCAAATTCTCGTAATTGTTGTGTTGATTCCTGCTTCTGTTTCCCAGATCCCTTCAGTGCTTCCCAGCAGGTTTTCATCCTTGTCTTGCCCCTTTGCTTTGCCTGGAAAAGTATTGGTGGGTGGATTGTGCTGGGAAAATCACTCTGGAGCAGCCTGGAGAAGCTGACAATGTTTGGGATTTTTTGGCAGCTCAGGGAGACTTCCCACACCTTGGTAAATTCCAACAGAACCAGAGAAGGGATCATCCTCCTGTGCTAGGCGTTGCTGAGGCTTCTCAAATCCTGAGGGGCGGATATTGAGGATCTGGAGCATGTCCAGAGTTGGGAAAGGAGCTGGGGAAGGGTCTGGAGCACCAGGAGCAGCTGAGGGAGCTGGGAGAGCTCAACCTGGAGAAAAGGAGACTCAGGGGCATCTTCTGGCTCCCTAAATTCCCTGACAGGAGGGTGAAGCCAGGAGGGATCAGGATCTCCCAGGGAACAAGGGACAGGATGTGAGGAAACAGCCTCAAACTGCTCCAGGGGAGGTTTAGTTTGAATATTGGGAAAACTCCTTCTTGTAAAGGGTGGTCAGGCATTGGGAATCCCCATCCCTGGAGGGATTTTAGATCCCTGTGGACGTGGAACTTGGGGGCTTGGTCAGTGGTGGCCTTGACGCTGCTGGGAAATGCTTGGACTTGATCTCAGAGGTCTTTTCCAACTTAAACCATTCCATGATTGCGTGATTCAATCCTTCACATCTGTCGAGCAGAAGGCAATGAGTAAGTTTGGCTGTCGAACACCTCATTCTCCATCTGTTCCTTGCCAGGAATTCCTCACGTTTGCCCGTTTCCTTGGAATTTTCTGTTGAGAGCTTCTCCTCCCCCTCAGCCAGAGGAAAATCCTGGTGTGATTTGACTCCTCTTGGAGAATGACACCAGGAGCGTTTTGGTCACTTCCCTGCTCCCTCCTAACCGTGTGACATTCCTTTTCCCAGCTCCCCCATGGATAAGAAGAACATCTCCCCCACCACAGCTCTGAAGAGCCGATTCCACCTGCGGAGAAGGAATTCCGTGCGGGGAAAACCTTCGGTGGCGGCGAAACGCTCCTCGCCCCGGGGGCTGGTGCAGATCTCCAAGCACCAGCTCTGCCGGATGCCGGCGACCAGGACACAGGTGGCCTCCAAGGAAGGTAGGAACAGGCATTCCAAAGGCTCACTGACTTGGTGGAGTAATCCCAAAGGTTCTTCCTTTTGGGATGAATCCTTCTGGAGGTGTTGTTGGTCCTGGAGGAAATACTGAGGAGAAGTTTGACTCCATATCCCTGTTGTCCTTTGGCGTGGCCACAAAAAAAGTGTTTCCTGCTTTTTCTTGGGGTTTCCCTGGATTTTCAGGAAGGTTTTCCAAGAAGGAAGAGGTTGGCAGAGGCAGGAATACAGAAATCTTTCACCTGTATCCCAGTGCTGTGTCCAGTTTTGGATCTAATTTGCTTAAAACACTGGTAATTAGTGGAGTACTGAATCCATCGTGTTTGGGAACAGGGAATTTGCATCCCTGTCCTGCTGCCTTAGAGCAGAACTTGGAGGTCAGAGTGGCACCTCCAAGTACCTGGAATGTTGTTGGAGTGTTGATCACTCCAAGTCTGGTTCTTCTGTTCCCTAGGGATATTTTTATGGATTAAAGCCTTCCCTCACCTGGGATTCAGTTGTTTCAGATGGGTATGAGGCACATTTTTGCTATGGCCCCATGAAATTCCCTGTGGGAATTGCTGGAGCTGGGAGAGGGGTTTGGATCAGACGTAGGTGGAATTTGTCTCCAGTTACATTTTGGGACTCTTTGGTGTTCAAACAGCTCCATTGAGATGTTACTGAGTTTTCCTGGATGAGGGATTTTGGAAAAGGGGCTGGAGTGACAGGACAAGGGGGAATGACTTCCCACTGCCAGAGGGCAGCGTTAGATGGGAAATTGGGAAGAAATTCTTCCCTGGGAGAGTGGCAAGGCCCTGGAATGGAATTTCCAGAGAAGCTGTGACTGTCCCTGGAAGTGACCATAGCCAGGTGGGATGGGGCTTGGAGCAACCTGGGATCGTGGAAGGTGTCCCTCCTCATGGCAGGGGGTGGAATTCCATGATCTTTGAGTTCTTCCAACCCAAATCATTCCATGATTCCATGAAAAGACAGAAAGTTCTGGATTCATGGAGCGATTTGGGATTGCTACAGCATTTTAACCTCAGAGGGAATTGAAGCAGTGATGATTCCAAGGATATCAGCTTGTTTGGAACCCCAGTTCCTTGATTGAATGGATTGTTCCCATACTGAAATCTAGATTTTAACTGGATGGGAATGAGAAAATAATGCAGGAATGTGGTTTTACTTCAGGCTTTGGGAAGCTGGCAAATAAAGAAGATTAGAGAATGGAAGAAAAAAAAGAGAGTAGGTCTGGGAGTGACCTGTGGAGAGCAGGGAGTTCATTCTCCCCTCCAAAAGTGGATTCAATTATCCAGCCTTTCCTGGCAGATACTTTTCTGTGTGGCACCTTGTCCTTTGCAGAGAAATTCGGGAAGAGCATGGATTGCCTTGAAATTCCCTTGGTGAATTTTGGATTTGCTCGCTTTGATTAAAATTGACTTTCTGGATTTGAATCCTTTTGTACTTCAGGATTTTTCTTGGAGAGCTTCAATCCCAGGCAGAGGATTTGCAGCTTCATGTGTTGGAATATTCTTAAACCCTGGGTTTTAAGAGCTGTGAAATTATCCCAGGGCTGTTCATCCACATGCTCCAGGACTCTTTGTTTTGTTTTGTTTCCCCAGGTTTAGTAGGAAAAGATTTTTGGGTGATGGATAGGGCAGGGATATTCCCAAGTCTCGGAGATCCTGGATGCTCACAGGGATTGAGACAACTCCCATGTTCCACTTTGTTCCCTCTGAATATATAATTAAGGATGTGGTGCCAGTGTCTTCTGGTTCTACAGGGAGCTGGAAATAAGTGAAGACTTGTGGGTGCAATTCCTGGCTCTCAGGTTATCCAAGAGATTTTGGGAAGGTTGTTTTGGTTTCTTTTTGGGAAAAGTGTGGATATTAATCCCAGCAAAATATTGTGGATATTAATCACCACAAAGTGGTGGAATTTCCAGTTTTCAATTTCTCCTTGGACAGGTGTAAGGGAATAAATGGAGTTACTGGGATACACTGGGAGTAGAGTGGAGCAGGAATGGAGCAGAGAGATGGATCCATTTCTGGGATCACTCTGGAGGGAAGGACAGAGGGGAGGAATGTTCCCAACTTCCTGCATGGCAGCGTGGCTGGAAAAGCTGGATCAGCCCCTTCCGTCCCCACGGATGTGGAGCCTGTGGTGACACAGCCGGGCTGGTTTCCTGTTTGTCCCGTTCCACAGGATTTTGGGATCTGTGGCACAGCTCTGTGGGCTGTACAAAGACATTGCTCCTGTTTTTCCCAAGTCCTGGTCTGTCTCCTGACTTTCCAACTCCCTTCTTGGACCCAAATAGATCTGTTTGGTCTCATCAGTAGGGAAGCTCTTCCAGCCCTTTCTGAGTTTTGAATTGGGGTTGATGTTTCCCAATGCTCTGTCTAGAGGCACTTTCCTCTGTGGGAATTGCTTTTATTTAGGGATCAGAGAGCCAATGGAAAGTGGCAGATTGGTAGGAATTTTCTTGGGATTATTTGGACTGTTCCATGAGAGATCCACCTGCAGTTGTTATCAATTAATTCCAAAATACTTGATTCAGTGGAATGTTTAATAACAGCTCAGATACTGGTGTGTGTCCCAAATGGAAGTTTTTCCAATGGGATGGTGGAGAAGGGAGGAAGTTCCAGGTCAGGCTGCCTCCCTCACCTCTGGGATCCTCAGGGATGTGATGGAAGAGGGATAAAAGGTGATGCTTGTTTCTCTCCTTATCCAGGGAAAAGCTGGAGGACCAGCAAGGATCGTCAAGGTTTCGGGTGCCACTGTGTTGGATAAAACCATGGAATGATTTGGGTGGGAAGGGACCTTGGAGGTCATGGAATTTCAACTCCCTGCCATGGGCAGGGACACTTGCCACTATCCCAGATTGTTCCAAGCCTTGTCCAGCCTGGCCTTGGATGCTTCCAGGGATCCAGGGGCAGCCACAGCTTCTCTGAGAATTCTGTTCCAGCCCCTTCCCAATCTCACAGGGAGGAATTCCTTCCCAAATCCCATCTATCCCTGCCCTCTGGCAGTGGGAAGCCATTCCCTGTGTCCTGGCACTTCAAGTCCTTGTCCAAAGTCCCTCTCCAGCTCTCCTGGAGCCCCTTCAGGCACTGGAAGGGGCTCCAAGCTCTCTCTGAGTCCTTACAGGGAGTTGTCCAGGCTGGACACTCCCAGCTTTCCCAGCCAGTCTAAATGCCAAATGAGCTTTTTGTCCATGTCCTGTTCCATCACCTTGGGAAGCCTTTATCTGCTTTCTCCAGACTGAAGATGGAATATTTCCAAAAGTTCAGGGATAGCATCTTTTTCTCACCAGTTTTGAGGGAAAACGCCAACTTCTAAGTGAAGTTTGACTGATTCAGGTGTGGTAACAGTGCAATATTCCTGCTTTTCCCATCCTGAAAGTCCCATGCCAGAGGATATGGGAATCCCATGCTTTTCAACAGCTTTTTCCTGTCTTTATTTGGGATTTCTTGCAGGATGAAGCTTATTCCCAATCTGTTCTTTGGTGACAGACAAGTGAGTTCTGGTAGTTGGGAACTTTTCCTCACCATTCCTTGCCTCGTCCTGCTTGGGAGCCAAGCTGTCATTTCTCATTCCCAGGACTTTTTCCTTGGAAAAAAATGGAAATAAGTGTTTAAAAGGAAGATTTATTGATTTTTTTCTAATTCATTTTAGCGTCAGAGATGTGGCAAATGTACAGATGGGGAGAATGGGAGTGTTGACTACGTGGTACATGTGGGAAAATTGGGATTTTTGCAGGAGAATCGGAGATTTTTCCAGGAGAATTGGGGATTTTGGGAAGTGCACACAGCCCTGCAGAGGGCACTCGTGCCTCTCCCATCTCCTCAGTCCACCTTTTTCTGGTTATTGATGGCCTAATTTCGTCTTTATGTGAAAGAAAGCAGATCTGGAGTAATTTGCAGCAATAACCTGCTAATGCCGGGCCAGTATCAAAATTCCCATGTTCATTCCCGGTGGCAGATAAAACACTAATATATAATTATCCTTGCAAATTGGATTGTTTTAAATAACCAAAAGGCTACGGCCGGGGAGAAAACCATCCCATTTCCCTGGAGTTCCTATTGCGGGGTAATTGCTGCGTTCAATCAATTTCCTTGGCATTAGAAATTCCATCACAATCAACATTAAGCTTTATTCATTGTGATGGCAAAGAGCCGGATCATTTCTCCTCTTTTCCTTAACTGGCAAAATTAATCAGGGAAAAGATTTTAAACATTTACCCGTGCGAAAGAGGTCAGCTCTGCCACTATATTGCTCAGCAGATAAGGGGGCTAATAAAAAGAAAATTGAATTACTAATGATCGCCAGGAACAGAGTATATAAAACCTGGCAATCGCCCGGTGCAGGAAAAAAAGGGAATCAATTTTCTCCGGACAAGGTGCGCTCGTTTTTTATTTTGGCTCATATTATCAGCAGTTTAATTGGAGAGAGCATAAACAGGAGGAAACAGTTAGGGAATAATGAGGCTGGAGGTGTAAAATCCTGCAGGATAGATGCTGGACACAATTTATTTGGCACAACAGATAATCACTTTAATTGAATCCAAAAGTGCAGCGTTCAGCAGCGCCGGCTCTGCGCCTCGCCCGGGGGGATCGTGGAATATTACAAAGAGGCTCCTCCATGTCTTTTCCCCCTCTGTAATGTCCCCTTCCAGGCAGGACTGCTCCGGGATTGCTTCGGCATGGTCACAGCTGGCTGGAAGCAGGAGATGGAGAAAGCAGGAGGGAGATTCTCCAGGGACTTTTCCTTATTTATGTTGTGTTTGTTCCTTAAATAATTTGGTGCTTGTCAGGTTGGTTGGTTCCGTGTGAGACCAGTCATGTCCTGCTTGAGGTGGACTTGGAATCATGGAATGGTTTGGGTTGGGAGGGGACCTCAAGGATCAACTTATTTTGCTGTGTCCTGAGTTCAAAGCCTGGCTCCCTTTTCCTGCTGTGACCTCCAGGTCTGGGTATTAAAGGAACTTCTAAGGAGCTTTTGGATTTTTTCCTGAGAGAGGTGGGTGGTCCATCCTGGAATTTAGATCCCAGAATGGTTTGTGTTGGAGGGGACGTTGGAGATCATCCAATTCCACCCCTGTGCCATGGGCAGGGACACCTTCCACTATCCCAGGTTGCTCTAAGCCCTGTCCAGCTTGGCTTTGGACACTTCCAGGGATCCAGGGGCAGCCACAGCTTCTCTGGGAATTCCATTCCAGGGCCTCACCACCCTCCCAGGGAAGAATTCCTTCCCAATATCCCACTAAACCTTCCCTCCTTCAGCTTAAGTAGGTGGGGAATTGTTGCAATTCCCCATCTGTGGCTGTGCAACTCCAGGGCCAGAGGAGGAGTAATTTCGGAGCAAATCCTTTTTGGATCCACCACATCCAACCTGATTTTGTGTTGCTTCCCTTGAAAATATTCCTTCCCTGCTTATCTTCCCCTTTCTTTTGCTCCAGACTGAGATAAGCCAGTGGTTTGTGTTATCAGCTCCCTGCTTTTCCTGTGTTGCCACCCCAGTGTTGAAACTGCCAAACAGAAGGAATCCTGGTTTTGTTTTCCCATCTTCCTAAAGAGAAATACTATAGGATTCAGAAAACCCGCTTCACTCTGCATCTGCAGAAGCTTCTCCAAAACTTTACTGCCAGAATCACCCTCCAAAGAATTCCTTAAACCCTCATTTCCCTCCTTCTGACTCCACAGGATGTGATATGAGGGGATGGGCAAGGAGTGTTTGGTTGGAAAAACGCTGGAGGCAAAAGTAGCAGGAGCTGCTTTGCATTACTCAGGCGAGTAAAGGGGGTGTCAATGTTGAGGAGCAAGTTATGAGTGGCATCCGAATGCTCAGCTGCTGATAATTTTATTGACACCGGGTGTTTGGATCCCTCTGGCAGCTCTGAAAATCTCAGCCCTGGATATTATACCCTCTCCTGTTTTTTTTTCTTGATGTTTCCAGCGAGTTGATTCCTGGTGGGACAGCAATTGAGGGAATTTTGGAGGTTTTTTTCTTGTTTTATGTTTCGTTTGTGTTTATTTTATTTTTCTTCTGAGTTGTGTGCGGTTTTGCTGCTCTTCGAGGTGACGCCTCCGATCGCATTACGGCCAAGTTAAGCTCTTGATCCCTTCCCTCAGGGAAGCCCTTGGATCACACACAGAACTCCTTGGAGTTCATCACATCTTTTTCTTCACTCCATCATTACTCCCGTTTTCCCGAGTTCCTTCCAGCTGATCCAAACCTTTCCAATGTCGCCGCTCTCTGTCCTTCCTCTGTCCCACCTAGGTTTGACCTTGCCCGGAAATCATTCCATTGCCAGCTCTCTCTTCCCTCTGGCTTGTCCTTGGGAGCCAGGAGTGGAGCGTGGTTGGCGAGGTGGCTCCTCACTCCTTCAGGAATTGGGAAAAGTTCACATTCTTGGCTCTTTGCCGGCCCCGGTTACGTCAGTGGTCGTAAGTAACGGTTTTGGGTTTCCGCCTTGACTTGGCATTTCCAGGTGACTCGTCCCGAGCCTGCAAGAGGAGCTGCAGGCGTGGAGCCAGGATTGGGAATTCTCTTTGCAGAGCCCTCTTTTAAAAATAACAGCCTGCTGGGAGCGAGGGGATGGGCCTTGCTCAAGGAAGTGTTCCTGTGTAGACTTTGGATTTGGGCTCGGAGAAATCGGTGGCTGCGACAGAGGGAGCACCTAGAGGGAAATGGGGATCCTGAAAGGTGACAATTCCCGTATGTCTCTTTCCCTGAGGAATTTGACCTGCACGCTCAATTTGTCGTGGAAGCCAAATCCCTGGAAGTATTCCAGGCCAGGTTGGATGGGACTTGGAGCAGCCTGGTCCAGTGGAATGTGTCCCGTGGCAAGGGGGTGGAAGGAGATGACCTTGAAGGTCCCTTCCCACCCAACCCATTCCATGTTTTAATGGAAGTCACTTCCCAATCCCTATTTTAGGTAGTTTTACATCAATGTTTTTACCTCAGTCCCTGTTTTAGGGCCTCTCCTGTGCAGCTCCAGCTCTGTTGGATTGGGAAATTCCATTGATAGCCAGCAGCTCTTTGGGGAATAGTCTATTTATACACTAATAGGAAAAAAACTTGGCTTTGTGTATGGATGAGATCCTTCCATTGGCTCTGACCCTTGATATTTCCAAGTCTGTGGGGGGCTTTGTGTAAGACTCCAAACCTTTCAGGGATGGCACAGTGTGGAGCTAAAATAGACAGGGGAAAAAAAAAACCAAAAAAAACAGAGGGAAAAAAAAGGAAAACAGAGCAGTAGGTCCTGAACTCCTCATTTGGCCTCGTTGGGCTTGCCTGACCTTAAATATTTCCAGGGATGGAGCATCCACAAATTCTCTGGGCAACCAGGACCTCACCACCCTCACTGGGAAAAATTTCTACCCAATATCCCATTTGAACCTATTCTCAGTTTGAAGCAAATCCCCCTTATCCTGTCACTCCATGCTCTTGGAAACAAATCTTTATCTTGGAAATAGATTTGTCTGTGGGTTGCTTTGGCGTGGAAGTGACCATTAGGAGTCTCCTACTCCAACCAAAAATGAAGCTTTTAAACCAGTTTTGGACCTGGTGCTTGGAATTGGGTGGAATTGCAGTGCTGATTCCTCTTATCCCTCTGCTTGTCTTCCCTTGGGCACCTAAATAAAAATAGGAAAATAAAAGTGTGTGTTTAAGGCACTTAAAAAAATCCCCCATAACCTGAAAAGTGACAATGAGTCTCTTTTCCCTCGGTTTTTTTTTCCTTCCTTTTGCTATTTTCTCCCACTTAATAAACTGTCTGATGGTATTCCCAGAACGGTCACAGTTGGAATTACTGATGCCGGCGTGGATGATCGGAGTATCCTCCACTGCTCTGTCAGGATTCCCAAAATCCCACCCTGGCAGATGCTCAATTCCCCATAAAACCTGTGTAGGTTTCTCTGTTCTGCTTTCTGCTTCCAGTTCTTTCGCAAATCCCGGTTTACACCCTTATTGTTTAAAATTTTCTCGTGGAAATCTTCCCATTTGATTTCCCCTGCAACGACTCGGAAGCGTCGTCGGGAAAATTCCTCTCTCTGGCTGCTGAGCCGAGTTAAGCCGTTCATTCCAGGACTTGCCGGATCGCTCAGTGTGCTCTACAGAGCACTGGAAATGAGTAAAACCCCTTGGAATATGGAACAGATGCCAGAGTGCACCTGGAATAAGGGATTTGTGGACTCGGCAGCATCTCCCGAGTCCTACAAAACTCTGCTGTTCCAGCAGTTTAGCCGGAGTTTCTGCTTCAGCCTGAGGGATGGGGAAATGCCTTGACTTCGCTTGTCAACAGGAATTTTGCTGTCATCCCTCAGGAAATTTGAGTTCAAGGAACGTTTCCTCCTCCTCTGTGCCTCTGGATAATCCCCACGCGTGCGGTTTTCAGGGGGCTGTTTCTATTTTGGATTGTTTGGAGCGGTGTCAAGTGGGGATTTTGTGTGGATGTGTGGATGGGATCGCCTCTGAAGCCGATCCCACGTGTTATCAGCCCTTAAGCTGCCCTCAGGGGCTCTCCATTGGAAAAGGGCACGGGAATTCTTGGAGATTTAGTGTGGGCTGTAAACTCCATTGCTGGTTGCGATGGGAAACTTCGTGTTGTTCCTCATGGCACCGGCAAATGTCCTGGGACATCTTGTCCTTGGATGGGGCAGAGAGAGCCCAGGGAAGGGTGAGTGGATGGGATGTGCCATCAAACTTTGGTTTTTTTCCTTGGAATCACAGAATGGTTTGGGAAGGATCTTAAAAATCATCCAGTTCAATCCCCTGCCATGGGCAGGGACATCTTTCTCTACCCCAGGTTGCTCCAAGCCCTGTCCAACCTGGCCTTGGACACTTCCAGGGATGGGGCAGCCACAGCTCCTCTGGGAATTCCACCCCAGCCCCGCACCACCCTCCCAGGGAAGAATTCCTTCCCAATATCCCGTGTATCCCTGCCCTCTGGCAGTGGGAAGCCATTCCCTGTGTCCTTGTCCCTCTCCAGCTCTCCTGGAGCCCCTTTAGGCACTGGAAGGGGCTCTGAGGTCTCCCTGGATCTTTCACTTCTCCAGTCTGCACATTCCCAGCTCTCCCAGCCTGGCTCCAG
>VXBB01016603.1:89518-105384 GCA_013399915.1 Illadopsis cleaveri
GCAGAGGGGCTCCATCCCTTGGAGCATCTCCGTGGCCTCCTCTGGATCTGCTCCAGCAGCTCCACATCCTTCTGCTGTTGGATCCTGGAGCTGGATGCAGAGTTCCAGGTGGGGTCTCCTCTGAGTGGGGCTGAAGGGCAGAATTCCCCCTTTCCTGCTGCCCATGTTGTGGGATGAGCCCAGGATATGGGGCATTTCTGGGATGTGAGCACACATGGATGGGGCACGTCCAGTTTTTCATCCATCAACACCCCCAAGTCCTTCTCCTCGGGGGCTGCTCTCAATCCATTCTTTATCCAGCTTTGGGGTGGGAAAGATGCTCAAATCCCAGGGATGGGGTGGATCAGTGTCAAATGCTCTTTTTGGGATTAAAAAAAGCAGGGAATTCTTTCCCTTTGAAGAGGAGCCCAGCCTGCCACCCAAATAATGTTCGCTTCTAGCTGGGTCGAGGTGTTTTCAGTGATTGGTGACCTTAATTTTGCAGCAATGACTTCCAAATGCTTTCCCTGTTATCAGGAATCCAGGAGTGGAGCCCTCCCTTATCAGGAAGCAAATCAAAAGGGAATTTGATGGGGTGAAACGAGTCCATCAGAGATCCCGCTCTGTTTTTAAAACAAGATTTACTCTGCTCTCTCCACATTAACTGGGGCATTTTACGGTGCTCCCCTTTCCTTGAGCTTCCGTGATCCATCATTTCCCGGCTCGCCTGCCGGAGTGGCTGTTAGATTTTACTACAGCAAACACTGTAAAAGGGCATTAGAGCAGTTAAATCTGGAGTCTTGCTTCCATAAGGAAAAAGAAAATGCTGAATTAGGCACCAGAAAAGGCAACCACAGCGATACTTTAATCTTGCATAAATTATCAGAAGAGTCAGAGGCGAGTGATTTTATGTATTGTTAGAGCTCTGCTAATTAATTATTCCGGAATAATTGATGTTTAGAAACACCAAAGTTGGGTCCTTTCCTGGCTTAATGGACTTCCAATATGGCAGCTGGATTTTTATTTCTTTCTTAATTTTAACCCTCCCTTCCGTGGGGTTAATGAAGTTGCTTTCCTAAATATGAGGAGTCTAAATAATGACTTATCAAGGAAATATTGCTCCACAAATTGTGGGTCGAAGTCAGTGGTAGTTCTGGAGACATTCCTGACATCCAGGGGAAGTTGAGTCCCCAGTGGGAATATTTGAAGGATGAAATGCTCTAAAGAAATGGATAAGTGTGGATAAGCTGAAGAAGGGCAGGGTGAGATGGGGTATTGGGAAGGAATCCTTTCTTGAGAGGGTGGCTGGAACTGGAATGGAATTCCCAGAGAAGCTGTGGCTGCCCCTGGATCCCTGGAAGTGTCCAAGGCCAGGTTGGATTTGGCATGGAGCAATGTGGGAGAGTGGAAAGTGTCCCTGCCCATGGCATGGAGGTGGAACTGGATGGACTTTAAGATCCTTTCCAGCCCAAACGATTCCGTGATTCCCTTTGATAGGAAAAGATTGCTTTCCTTGGATTGCTGGAATTGGACAGATCTTCTCAACAGTTTCTTCATGCCTTTATGAAGAGTTTGGATTCATCATTTCCAAAGGATTTCAGATCCCGGTAAACCCAGAGGCCTGAAATGGGGCTTAGGTAAAACAGAATTCCAGCTGGCATTAACACTCTTAGTGACACTGGTGGGGCCATGCTGGTAACCAGTGGCTGCTTTGGGCCACCCCAGTTCAAGAAGGATACAAAGAGATTATTCCAGTGGATTTTGGGATTACTTTGGGAATGTGATAAGGGATGGAGTGACAGGACGCAGGAAATGGCTTCTCACTGCCAGAGGGGTGGGGTTAGATGAGATATTGGGAAGAAATTTTTCCCTGTGTGGGTGGTGAGGGGCTGGGATGGAATTCCCACAGAAGCTGTGGCTGCCTCATCCCTGGAAGTGTCCAAGGCCAAGTTGGATGGGAGTTTGAGCAACCTGGAATAGTGGAAGGTGTCCCTGCCTGTGACAGGGAGCTGGAATGTGATGATCTTTAGGGTCCTTTCCAACCCAAACAATTCCATGGTTTCATGATCATGAGCCTGCAGGGATCCTGCCCCTTCCTGCTGCCTCTGGACATGGAGAAATCAGCGATAAAATCCACCCAGGCAGATTGAATTTAGGAATTTATTTCCAGAGCTTGGGAACCATCTGCTTGATTGGATTTTGAAGAACATCCATCCTCTCCCCAGTTTTTTGGGGTCTGTGAAGATGGGGCCTACAAAGGACAGGTGAGGACAGGGCATGAAATGAGCAAACACTTGTCAAGCGAGCCAAAAGGGTTTAGGAAAACCAGGACATACAATGCTGGGTAAAGTGATCCCTGCTCCTGAACAATTCCAGCCCCCAGAGCAGGGGGATGCCCAGCCCCAGCGACTCTCCCACTGTCACCACTCTCCTTGTGGGGCCGGGCAGGGCGTGGGTGACAGACATTCCATGGCCTGGACACAACGTGGGGAAAGCAGCTTTGTGGAAAAGCGTCCCGAACTTGATATCCTTGTTTATCTCTTCCCAGGCCCTGCCTGGCCCCTCGAGATAAACAGGTGCCAGTGCTTGCGATTCCCAACAGCCGGAGTAATTCCAAAAGGAGGTTGTGTTTACGTGGGGAGTGGGGAGTTATTCCTGCCTCCCTTCAGGGCTGGAGCATCCCTGTGGCAAATGGGCTGGGAGTGGACACAGCCCCAGGACCTGGAGTTGCTCCAACCTGGCCTTGGACACTTCCAGGGATGAGGCAGCTTCTCTGGGAATCCTGTGCCAGGGCCTCACCACCCTCCTAGGGAAGGATTTCTTCCCAGTATCCCATCTAATGCTGCACTCTGGCAGTGGGAAACCATTCCTGTTGTCCTGGCATTCTATCCTTTATTCAAAGGTCCTCTCCAGCTCTCTTGGAGCCCCTTTAGGCACTGGAAGGGGCACCAAGGTCTCCCCAGAGTCTTCCCTTTTCTCCCAGCCTGTCTCCAGCCCCTGGAGACATCCATCCTTGGGTTTGTTTGCTTCGCTCACTTTCTGGGCACATCCAAGACATTCCAGCCCCTTGGACTCATCAGTAATTTAAACCCCAGGATCCTGTGCCTGGATTTTTTTCCTTTATTTCCCTTTTTCCCCCCCTCTCTCCCTGCCTAGTGAGATCCCTGCTCCAGCCCAGCTCTCACGTGCCTTGGCTTAGCACAGGGAATCCTCAGCTCCTTTCCTGGGTGCTCCCAGCATTGCTGTCATTCCCTGAGGGAACACTGTGCCCTGCTCCAGGGCTGTTTAGTGTCTCGACTTAGAGACATTCCTGAATGGAACGTCCTTAATTCCCACACAGATGCTGTGGGAACAGCATCAAGCGCAGCAATGAAATGTAGTGAAGAATTCCAGAGTGAAATTGAGATGGGAAACCTCTGCTGCTGCTGCCAGGCTGGAAATCTCCAGCCTGGAGTTTCCCTGGGCTTTTTAATGGAAGCAGGAGCTTGTTTTATATTGTCTCATGTCGTGGGCTCTGAAGTGAAGCTGGTATCAGTTCTGGAATTCTGGGATCAGTTCTGGCCCCTCATAACAAGAAAGACATTGAGGGTTTGGAGCATATCCAGGGAAGGGAATGGAGCTGGGGAAGGGTCTGGAGCAACCAGGAGCAGCTGAGGGAGCTGGAGAGGGGCTCAGCCTGGAGAAAAGGAGGCTCAGGAGAGACCTGGAGAAAAGGAGGCTCAGGAGGGACCTGTTCACTCTCCACAACTCCCTGAGGGTGGAATCAGGTGGGGATCAGGCTCTACTTCCAGGGAATAAAGGACAGGACCAGAGGAAACAACCTCAAGTTGTGCCAGGGAAGCTTTAGNAGGGAAGAATTCCTTCCCGATATCCCATCTCACCCTGCTCTCTGGCAGTGGGAAACCATTCCTTGTGTCCTGGCCCTCCACTTCTTATCCGAAGTCCCTCTCCAGCTTTCTTAGAGCCTCTTTAGGCACTGGAAGGAGTAATTCAGATTTATTCTTGCTTTTTTTTTTATTTCATTCTTTAACCCATTCCCAGATTTTTCTGGATTTCTGGTAACCCGTGGTAGGAAACATCAATTCCAATTTTTTTTTTTCCCGTGTTATTCCATGCCCACAATTCCCAGCCAGTTTTCCCTTTCAACTGAAAGGACATTTTCCTCTTGCATTTCCATTAATGGAATCTTACCATGGCTCCACTTCCCATTGCGTGTCAGTCACTGCCTGTTCCAAAGGGCTCATTCCACACTAAGTGGTGTCAGAAGACTTGTCCCTTCCCATTCTGTCCTCTTAAAACCCAATCCTGGACATCACAGCGGCCACTTTGGCTGTGTTGACACTTCCTTTGTCCTGTCCTCTCTTCCCAGGGATCTTAGTGCACATTCCAGGCTGCCTCATTCCCTAATGCTTTGCATTTTCTCCTTTAAATATTCATGGAAGCAGAGTGGCTGGGTTACTTAATGGAGCAGCATTATCCTTGGAATCCAAAGCAGGAGTGTGCTTGTTGTCAATATGTTTTAAAAACTTTTCCCAAAATCTTGAAGCCTATAGGATTGAGGTATTTTCCCAATTTTTAAGTTTAAATGAATTCTGGAGTTGCCTGGTTGCGAATGTTCTGCGCTGGGAGAAGGAGAAATTCCATAAACTTCCAGTTTCTCACTAGACAAGGGTGTTTCATCCTATGAAAAGGATCACTGACATTCCTGAGGGATTTTTAGTGGGTGGCTTTTCCTGTAAAACCTGGATAAGAAATACTCAGAAGGAATTTAGACTCACAGAGTCATGGAATGGTTTGGATTGGAAGGAACCTTAAAGACCGTGGAACTCCAACCCCTGCCACGGGCAGGGACACCTTCCACTGTCCCAGGTTGATCCAAGCCCCATCCAGCCTGGAATTTGGGCTCAAGTCAGGATTTGCAGCCCCAGATGCTCTTGGATATCCCATGGATTACTGAGGAGTAAAAGAAAGGAATGACAGAAATTTTTCAGGGAATGTTTTTTTCCTTCCAGCTCTGCCAACCAGTAAGCTCCCAGTTCATTCAGGTCACTGATGGATGAGAGCTGGAAGTCTGACTCTCCTGCTGTTTCAATATTCCATATATTTAGGAGATGGTTCCTGACACATGGCCTAGAGAGAATAATTGGATGTGGCAGCTGAGTGAAAAAGGCTGGATGGGATTTTTCCTTCCAGTGCATCCAGATGGATGAAGTTCAGTTTTATTTTTATTTATGGGGGGAAAAAAGGGAAACAAACCAAATTCCCGCAAAACCACCAACAAAACCTGTTATGTTCAAATCAACTGGGATCAAATGGGGATTCAGCCAAGACAGTGGGAGACAGTAGGGATTTCTTTTCCCAGTTCTGGAATTTATGGTGGCCTAAAAAGGGATTTATCATTTGGAAATATCTTAAATTGGAATACCAGCAATCCCTGAAATACCCAGGGAATGCCCTTCAAATCCATTTGGGGTTGGGGAGTTTGTTGCTGGACCTCTGTAACCTTGGGATAAATGATTTTACTGCTGTTCCTGGGTTTTCCTGCCTGGAAGATGGGAGCAGATCTGGGAAAAAGAGATCTGTGGGGTCTGGGGAAGAAACCTCAGGCAGATCCCAGTGCTGTGGGATCTGGGCAAAAATCTCACCTATTGGGCAGGAATTCTTCCCTGTGAGGGTAGGGAGGCCCTGGCTCAGGTGTTGCAGAGAATCTGTGGTTGTCCCATTTCTGGAAGCATTCCAGGACAGGTTGGATGGGTCCTGGAGAAATCTGGGATAGTGGAAGGTGTCCCTGACCATGTCAGGGGAGTGGAACAGGATGAGCTTTAAGGTCCCTTTCAAAGCATTCCAGGGTTCTGTTCCCTGTGCTATCACTCCTTCTTGGATGTGGCTTATGATCCTATAGGTCTCCATTCCTGTAGGATCAGAGCAGTGTTGGGGAGATCAAGCCAAAGAAATGGAATCATTGAGGTTGGAAAAGGCCTCTAAGATCATTGAGTCCAGCCACTAAACCAGCACCAGCCCATGTTCCCAAGTTTCACATCTGCACATTTTTTGAACCCCTCCAGGGGTTGTGATTCTACCGCTGCCCTGGGAATGCTATGCTAGGGCTTGTCAGCTCTTCCCATGGTGAAATTTTTCCCTGATAGCCAAGCTGGGCCTCCCCTGGTGCAACTTAAGGCTGTTCCCTCTCATCCTTGTGCCCTGGGAGCAGATCCCGACTCCCACCTGGTTCCACCCTCCTGTCAGGGAATTGCAGAGTGAAAAGGTCCTTCCAGAGCCTCCTTTTTTCCAGGCTGAGCCCCTTTCCCTGTTCCCTCATGCTCTCCTGGTGCTCCAGACCCTTCCCAGCTCCATTTCCTTCCCTTAGACTCACTAACCTTAGAGGGCTTTTCCAGCCTTATTGATTCCATGGAAAGGAGGGACGCAGGATCAGTGCTGGGAAGAGCTGGATCAGTGAGAAAGATGCTGAGGATATTTTGTGAGCAGGATTTTAAGGAATGAGAGGACACCTGGAGTTCCCACCCTTCTCCCTCAGGAGCGACGGAGGGATCCAGGTGGAAAGAAAAACATCATAGCCTGGCTTGTTTTTCCTCGCCTCCAGTTTTCTCCAAGTTTGGAAAGTTTATTTCTGAGGGAGAAGAGCAGAGCAGCTTTTTTCCAGCCTGGAGTGGTGTTAATTGGTTTTTGTTTGAAATATTTACGGGATGGGAACATCAGGGATGAGCCGCTCTCCCTCTAAGTGGCCTTGACAGGTGACATTCCCTGGCAGCTCCAAGTCCCCACGGTGCAATTGGGTGGATTTGAGAAGTGCTGACTCTCCAGATAAACTGGGTTTATGGATTGGCCTCAGTCTTGTCCTAAAACTTGTTTTCTTCCGGATTTCATGGGACTGTTTCCTGTGGACTGGTCATGGTTTGGGATCTTTGGAAGTTTTCATGTTCGGGTTGATTTGTCTAAAATGTGGTGTTAAAATCTTAGAATTTAGGGAAAAGTTTTTATCTGGGAGGTCGGATCTGAGGTTTGGTGGGATCTCATTATCCCAGCACGCGGAGAAGGTGTGGTTTTAGGGATTGGAATGTGTTTGGAATGTGGGGGTGGCCCTGGAAACAGCTGGGAAGTAACAGAGGACCACAGTGAGCCAGAGTCTGTGGCAGCAGATCTGCACCTGGAAATGTGGAAATCTCTTGGAATAGAGTTTTAAAGGAATCTGTGCTCTATCATTTATCTTTTCGGCCTTTTCCAGGCCAGGTTGGACAGGACTTGGAGCAACCTAGTATAGTAGAAGGTGTCCCTGCATAGGGCACAGGAGTTGGAATGTGATGGTCTTGGGGCTGCCAATTCCATGAGTCTGTGAATTATTTTTTTTTCCCTGTGGAACATTTTTGTCCTGGAGTCTCCAAAGGAAACGTATCCCTTCTCTACAGGAAGTGTATCCCTTCTCCAAAGCAAGTGTGTCCCTTCTCCCAGAAATCTGAAAATTGAGTGGCTTGGCCAGAGGGATCCTTGGGACAAACTTCCCTGCGTGTCCACCGGGATATTTCTTCCCTGTGCTCTTGTGCCGCCCATGTTGTTTCCAGCCCTGGGAAGCTGCTGTGTGTATCCAGCACGTTCCTCTGGAATGTGGTAACCCCATTCCTTGGGAATACAATTTGAGCTATGACATAATCCCTGGAGCAAGTGAGGAGCCATTAGCAGCTTCTTCCTTACGGCAGTTGGTGGAGCGGAGCTGTGCCTTGGGATTCTGCTCATTCCTGGGTATTTTCTCAGGCTCCAAACTCCGACAGGTGGCACCAGGGAATGACTGGGCAGGGAATTCTGTTTTAAATCATTCAGCACCTTGGAATGGCTTCCCCTGTTTGTCTGAATTGTAGCAGTGACCTCCAGAATTCCTTAGGAATATGCCCTTTATTGGCTCTGTGCAATGGGAGAATCCCAGCCTGGAGCGGGATGTTATCTTTATCCCATATGCTATCCAAAGGATCCCATCTTGGGAAAGGGAAAATTGGGATAAATGAGAAGGAAAAGGAGCTTGAGGTGGTCCCAGCTTGGATTACAGCTGGGTCACAAGTGTTGAAAAACATTTATGGAGGAGATCTGGGACCACGTGGATGTGCTCCACGGATTCAGTGCGTTCCGGGGCCCATCTCTCAAGCTGGCATGTCCTACAATGCTTCACACTTGTTGGGATGTGGATGTGATCCATGGATGAGCATCTCCTCTCTCTGCCCAGCTTTCTCTTTGAAAATTTGGGGTGAAAGTTAAATAATTAGGGACGTTAACGAGGGATCTTGGAGCACTTCATGTGTAGAGCTGCTGGTGTGGGAGTGGGGAAAAAAGGAGTGGAAGGAGCAACACTGGGATTTCCCTTTTTAACTGGGAATTAGAGAACTATTGGATTGATGGGGCCAAAATGCTGCTTATCTCAACTGTCCCTGCTGCCAACCACTCTCTTTCCTGGGATTTTCTTGGAATTTCCATGTCTGGAAGCAAATACACATTTGAATTCCATGAGAATCTGTGCTCAGTCCTTCATCATCCCATTCCTGGGGGCTTTTTGCTTGCTTCTTCCACAGCTCCAGAGAAAGGGACAAGGTGAAGTGGTGGTTTGGAAGTTATCCCTAAAAATCTTGGATGTTGAGTCCTGAGAGAATGGGAATTGCATGTGGGAAGTAAAAGGCATAAGGTTAAAGTCGAGGAAGAGAGAAAAATGAGATATCTACCTGTGGGGTGTTCCTGGTATCCTGGTCATGGAGCATCACTTGGAGCCAACAAGAAAAACAAGAGTTGGGAAGCAGCAGCATCTCCACAATTCTTCCTCCTTGCTATCTCCAGGAGCTCCTTCCATGGATGAAAGGAGAGAGAATGGATTAAAAAATCCATAATTAGCACAGCCAGGGCTCTGCTCCAGGCTGCAGCCAGCATTAATTAGTTATCCCAACAATTATGGCATTGTTAGGAAAAATCAACTCATTCAAGCTCTTTGTTTTGGATTTGTTTGGCACCTCCTGGGATGGGATCCTGGACAATGACTGCAGGATGCTGAGCAGCTGCCAGTGGAGTGATCCCATTAAAATACGGAGATCTGATCTCCGATTCAATTCCAACTCCAAAGACTATCCCAGGAAGTCGTTTTGTTGCTCCCAAGAGCATCTCCAGCTCCAGTGTTGCGTTGTCACCCCTTGGAATAGGCTGAGTTATGGCTGTTGTTATTTAAGGAGAAATATTAATGGACCATTTCCTTTTAATCCCATAACTCTTCCTTATTTTCCCTCCTGTAAACCTGCTTTTCCTTCTGCTCTTCCTTGCAGCATTCCCTGCTGGATTTCAGGGCAGGAGCAGGAAATTCACCCCTCTAAAATGCACTTTATTATCTTTATTTGCTCTCAGATTCTGGGTCACTGCTCCCTTCCCTCCCTCACACTTCCCGGGGACAAATGAATCCTTATGTTGTTCATCATCTCTTGGGAATTGTTGGGAATGCTCCAAGTATTTTACACCTGTAATGGAAAATAATAAGTGCTGCTTTCCTGGGTTTTTGTGGGATTTCAGGGAATTTTTGTGCAGTGGAGGAGCAGAGGTTGCAGAAGTGATTCCTGTGATTCCTTGGAATGCTGCTGGTTGCATTGCAGTCAAGCGTTGATGTTGGGAATATTCAGCATTTGTGGGAATATTTGTGTCTGGATTTGGTCCTGTAAACAAACCTCCTGTGAATAATTATCCTGATTTACTAAAATTTAGGATTTATTTCCAAGTGGCAGTTTGGCAATCCAAAAAAATAAAGCCCTTCCTCATCCAATGGATGGGCAGAGTATGGTTTGAGAATTTTGAAGGTCGTCCAACCCACTTCCAACCCCTGCCACGGGCAAGGACACTTTCCACTATCCCAGGTTGCTCCAAACCTCATCCAACCTGGCCTTGGATTTCCAGGGATGAGGCAGCCACACTTCCTCTGAGAATTCCATTCCAGGGCCTCACCACCCTCACAGGGAAGAATTTCTTCCCAATATCTCATCTATCCCTGACCTCTGGCAGTGGGAAGCCATTCCCTGTGTCCTGTCCCTCCATCCCTTGTCCCAAGTCCCTCTCCAGCTCTCCTGGAGCCCCTTTAGGCACTGGAAGATGCTCCGAGGTCTCCCTGGAGGATTCACTTTTCCAGGCTGGACATTCCCATCTCTCCCAGCCTGGCTCCATCCCTTGGAGCATCTCCGTGGCCTCCTCTGAACTTGCTCCAGGACACCCACGGATTGGGATGGAGCTGGAATTAGAACCAAGGTTATGACCCGACATCCCATGGTCCTGGCAGGTCCTTGGGCTCAGTGGGTCCAGAAAGGGCTGGAATGATGCTCCAAGATATTCTTCCATCCAACTTTTCCATGTAACAGGAATATTTGCAGGTGTGAAGTGCCAGAGTGGAGGTAAAGAGTGCAGAAAAGTGTAGGAGAGGAAAGATCTTCCTCTTTCCTCTAGGATTACTTAGAGGAATTGGAATTCCTGCTAATTAAGAGTTATTTTCCCCCTGTGCTATTCCATATATTATTATTTTCCAGTGGAGGAAAATTAATGGAATTCTTCTGTAGCCACGAAAAGAAAAGAACATTCCAAGAGCATCCCACGGATTTTTGAGGTGACATTTGTGGTTCTTATTCCTTTGAGTGACATTTGTACATCTCCAGAGATTGTCTCATCCCTCAACTTCAGAATCAGCCCATGGAAAAGGAACAAAAAATGTCCTGAACTGCTCCTTTCCAGGGCTGTGCCTTGGGTTTGACTCCTGGAAGTTGATTTCGGCAGGCTGCGGAAATATTCCCGCTGAAATCCTTAATGAAAACACCTGCTCCGAGTCATCATCTTTCCCCTTTTCCATCTCTTGTGTCCATATATAACAGCAGGAGTGATGAAAATTCCCAATTAGCTGCCTGTGAGAAAACGAGGGAATGCCAGCTGTGAGCAAGCCACTTCTCCCTCCCTAGGGGTAGAGTAACCTTATCCCATTCCCAACTTTTCCTCCCAATACTCCCAAAGCAGGGGAATCACTTGTGGGGGAGAACAGGGAGACGGCACACAAAGGAAAAAAAAGGGGAAACTGGGAACAAGAGGAACTCCAGCCACGGGTTTGTCCTGTTGTGCTGGTTCTATCTTTACCCTCCTTGGCTCGGGATAGCTCTTGGATTTGTCGAGTCCCTACGGAAACATCCAGCTTGGCATCCGACTCACGCCAGGAACGTCGGCCCTGGCTCGACCTCCGCTCCGCAGCCTCGGGAAGCTCCTCGCTCCTTTCACAGGTGCCTTTCCAATTTTAAGATTTGGTTCGGATGCATCGAATTGATGGAATTCGTCATGGAAAGCTCCAGGCAAGATGTGATTCCCGTAAATTAAGAAAGCATCCTGAGCCTGGGGAGGGTTGGAGATCAGGGGCTCTTGAGGCCAACAGGGAATCATGTGAGATTCGATTCCTGACACCTCCTGGGGTAATTTTCATGGATGATCTCATCCCGACCCTGTTGTTGATTTGCCACTTGGCTCATCTAATTCCTTGTGGATTGATCCCTCTTCCCTCGTCTGTCATTCCATGAAGGCTGGGAGGGAGTTGAGGAGGTGATGGAGGATGGGTGTTGTTGCTGTGCTCCCTTCTCCTTTTCCCGGGACAAAATCCCTGCTCACTGTCAGCTTGGTGGCCCTCGCCTTCCTAAAATCCTGGAATAATTTGGGTTGGAAAGGACCTGAAAGCTCATCCAGTCCCATCCCCTGCCATGGGCGGGAACACATTCCACTATCCCAGGTTGCTCTAAGCCCGCTCTGACCTGGCCTGGACAATTCCAGGAATGGAGACTCCACAACTTCTCCAGGTTCCTGGGTATCTCCCTCAAAAAGCAGAGCTGGTGGTGGGGAAAATCCCTGGAAGTTGCGTTGCCATTGGGTCCGATCCCAATGAGCTCCTTTTTCCTTTCTTCACCTTGAATGCAGTGGCAGGACACAGGGAGTGGCTTCCCACTGCCAGAAGGCAGGGGTAGATGGGATGTTGGGAAGGAATTCCTCCCTGGGAGGCTGGGGAGGGGCTGGAATGGAATTCCCCGAGAAGCTGTCCCATCCCTGGAAGTGTCCAAAGCCAGGTTGGACAGGGCTTGGAGCAGCATGGGATAGTGGAAGGTGTCCCTGCCCATGGCAGGGGTTGGAATTCCATGATCTTGACCTTTCCAACCCAAACCATTCCATAATCCTATAATTCGGAGTCCAGACGTTCCAGTCTGGGTCTGATACCACCTTGTTCCCTGCAGTGCCAAGAACTTCCTAGGTGCCACTTCCCAAAGGTGTTATTCCAACACACACCCACACCTGCAAATCCCTATTCCCTTTTTTTCCCTTGGACTTTTCCCAAAGCTCCCAAACAAATCGAAAGCTCCTGGTCAGAATTTGCAGCTGTCCCTGAGCTCAGGCTGGTGGTGAAACAAGTGGGATGGGGTGGGGTTTATTTTCCCTCCTCTTTTCCCACTGAGAATGCCACAGGGCTGGATAATTCCAGGTGTCTGATTAGCCACGCTTAATTAAGAGCCAGGGATCTTGGAACGAGCCTGATGGACTCAGCTGAAGGAAGCCTGGAGGGAAAGCTCAGCTCATTCCCTGTGGGAATGTCAGCTCCAGGCTACTCCAGTCAGTTGGGATTACTGTGTCCTCATCTTCCCAATTCCATGGTTTTCTTGGAATAACCAGTTGCGAAAGGTGTCCTGAGAGCTTGAGGAAGTAGCAGAGTTGTTGCTGACAGCAGGGCAGGACATTCCTGTGCCCCATGGAGAGCATGGTTTGGGATTTGGCGTTTGGGATAAACCAGGGCTGCTGCTTATGCAAAACCAGGGAATTTTGACTCCCTAAATTCCACCAGGAAAACCCTTTCCCCCCCGCTCAGACAGTTCATTTAAAGAGGAGCAAACATCCCCCTCCTGATCCATGGGCGCTCCTCCTGCTCTATCCTGTGTCGGGATATTCCCTTTCCATCCCTTTCTTGGGATGGATACTTCACCTTGGCAGCTCCCTGAGGCAGGAGCAGCCTTTTCCTTGTATTTCTGCGCCTCATTGACTCCATCTGTTCCCACTCTCTGGCTTCAAACCTATTCCTTTTGGCTTTTCCCTGTTTTTTTTCCCCTTCCACTTTCCCGTTTAATCGTAGCTGTGTTGTTGGACTCAGCATTTTCCCAGTGCTGAAATGCAGGAAGAGATTTGGGAATGGGAGATGGGTTGGTGAATAACCTCCCCCAGAGGCTTTGAGCAAGAACACATCCCAAAGGGATTTTTTTGGGGGTGACTTTTAGGGATAACTGGACTCAGCCCAGCACCAGCAGCTTCCCTAGAGAGCTTAATTCCGTGTGTGTCGCTCCAGCAAAACAAGAGGGGATCTTTTCCCTGTATTCCTTGGTTTGGGGTTTAATTACACCAATTTCCCAGTTAGAAAGGAAAATTTGGAGGGATAAAATTTGGAGCCTGTACTACAAAGTTTTAAATTCCTGGATGCATTTCTCCCTTTCTTTTCCAATTCTTTACGAAGCATATTCAGGCACAGGTGTGGAAATTTATGGGAAGAAATTGATTTTTCCTTCCATCTTTTTCCTGCTGGGATACAGAAAAACAGGATCTAACACTAGGACCCACCGTGATACCCTCTAGGGGGCACGATGCCTCCGCTGTTTTTCTGGAGAAAAACCATAGGGAAAAACGAACTGAGAGTTACAAGAAGCAGCAAAATATCCGTGTGTTCAGCAGGAATCATAGCCAGGCCGAAGCTGCTTGGAATTTCCCCCGGCAGTGGTGCCCTGCCTTCATTTTTGTGGGATTTTCAGGGTAAATTTGGGTTTAATCCCTAATTCTGCCCATCAATCCCAAATAAAGGGAGGTGTATCCTGGCTGCTCTTTAGTTAAACCCTCTGAGGTCTCCATGCATCCTGGATAATTTGGGATATCCTGGATAACCTGCGAGGTGCAAGAATTGAATTTGAATGCCCTGTTGGTTTTTTTAACTCCTTCATTCCTGGTATTCCTGAACTATTGGGAGTGAGAGCGGAATAAGACGCTGAGAAAATCATGCTCTGTAAAAAACCCCTTTGGGAATAAATCTTGTTTTCCAGTGCTCCTGTAATTACCTTTTCCCACTCTGTGTGGGATTCCTGCCTTAGGGACAGAGCTGGGGTTGCTTTTGTGCTGCCTCTGGGATGTTTTCCCACACGGAGTCGATTCCTGTCCCGTTAATTGATTCCCAAGACCGGTGAGTTGACCGGGAATTTTTTATTGGATCAGATTATTTTATTTCTCTGCCTTCCCAAAACTTTTGCCCTGTCCTTTACCACAATTAATTAATTAATTGCTATTTTAATCGCTCCACAAAGAGAGGGAGTGGGGTGGCATCACCTCTGGACCCTCTGGAGCAGAACAACAGCGGGAAAGGCTCCATCGGGAAATCAAATCCATCTTTTCCAATCGGTCCCTGCCGACCTGGATTGTCTTGGATTTTATGGCAAAGAGCTTCGTGCCAGAGTGACCAAATTAAGAAGTGAGGGGATCCCTCTAAAGGATAAAATTGGGATGTGGATCCCTGGCTTTTCACAGACAAAAATTCGGGATTTAAAAAAAAATCCCTAACCACCTTCAGTTATGATTTGAGTAAATGGGAACATTCTCTTTTTATGATATGAAATTCCTTCTGTAAAATAAAAAAGCAGCCTCCAAACCCCCTTGTTTTTCCATGAAGATCCTCTGGCTGGGATTTTTTTTTTCTTTTTTCCCTCTTTTATGCATTGCCAGGAGGATTTTGTTCCGGAGAAGGGAATGTTGAGGTACAAGCTCTGTGCTGGAACTCTGCTGCAGCCCGATCCTGCTGCATCTGCTTCCCTCTGCCTCATCCTTCTCCAGTTTTCCTGCTGGGTCAGGATTTTTCCAGCTTGTAATCATTCCAGCAGATGGTGGGATAAAGGGCTGCTGACCAGGAAATTACCTGGGAGCCGGGAACAGCAGCACCTTTATGTCACAAAATGCCAAAAATCCGTTTTCAGCACGGCTTGACTTGTTCAGGGAGGGCACGGATTTATGGAAAAGAGTGGGAAAAGCTCTCCAGCTTTTTTCTGGGATAAGGAGTTTTTTGGGGAAAAGGCTGAATTGGTGATTTAAACCTGCTCTGGTGGTGATTTAAGGTGGGGTTTGGTGATGTTCTGGAAAGTTTCCACAGGGAAAATCGTCTGCTCCTGTGACTTGAGGCTCCTGGAATTTCATGTGGGAGAGTGGAATCTTCAGGAAATTCCTGGTGGAGCAGGGCAGAACCTTTGGGATTTGTTGTCCAGTTAGGAAAACTGGGCTGTCCTGTGAATTCAGGTATTTGGTGTTTGGTGTAGGAGGGTGGGATCTCCAGGAGATTCCCATAAAAACAGGGCAGACCCTTTGGGATGTATCGTCCTGCCAGGAAAACTGTGTTCTCCCATGTTTTGAGGCTCCTGGTGTTTGATTCAGGGGAATTGAATTTCTAGGAGATTTCCTGGAAAAGCAGGCAGAGCCTTTAGGATGTGTCGTCCAGCCAGGAAAACTGGGCTGTCCTTGGATTCAGGCATTTGGTGTAGGAGAATGGGATCTACAGGAGATTCCCAGAGGAGCAGGTCAGACCCTTTGGGATGCATTGTCCTTCCCGGGAGCGCATTTTTCCCAGGATTTTACCACCCAAAAAGAGAGAAGTGGAAAACCACATAATTCCATAGGATGAATCCTTTCCTCCCTCCTGCCCTGTGCCCCTTTTTAAGGAATATCAGCGGGACGGGTGCTGCTGTGGGAATACAAAGCTCCGCTCCCGTTTTCCCAGCGCCTTCCCCGGAGCTCGGGAAGTATCCGGTAAATCAGACACTCCCGGCTCACTCCAT